>PVJH01018281.1:0-45588 GCA_004026705.1 Nesogale talazaci | reverse complement strand
TTATATTATTATTAATGAGGGGGAGTACAGATTGGGGACCCAAAGCCCATCAATAGGTGAGGTGACATCCTTTTACAGAGGGGTTACAAGGAGGAGATGAGTCAGTTAAGATACAGGGTAGGAGCTATGAAATATGCAACCTTCCTCTAGTTCCCATGCTGCCTCCCACCCACTATCATGACCCCAATTCTACCACATATATCCAGTTAGACCAGGAGATGTATAGTGAAGTTGGAAACATGGAAAACAGAATAGATGATCCATCAAGACTAGTAATAGGAGTGGTAATACCAGGAGGGTGGAGGGATGGAGGAATAGAAAGGGAGAACCAACTTCAGGGATCTACACGTAGCCTCCTCTCTGGGGCATGGACAACAGGGAAGTGAGTGTTGGGACACACTGGACAGTGTACAGGATGAAAAAAATATTTTGTTTTAAATTTGTATTCAGAATACTTCTCTGGCTGGAGAAAAGTACTCCAGAACAATTGGATTGGAGGTCTTGTTCTGAAATACATGAAAAAGAACTTGAACATGATGTTCCAAATTCCTGTAGTACCTCCCTTGGTAAGCAGCATGCTTATTTGGCTTGGATTACTCTGGCCATCCATGACAAGCACCTATCCAACTGGCAATTTTGCTTCTCAATGTTCTTTGGCTTTTTAGGAACTGTCATACATCTGACTAGGAATTAGAGGGCTGCTCTTTCAGACCTTGTTATTTTACTTTTCCCATAAGTAACTTAAATGTCCTAAGATGTGTATTATCAAAGGAATTTTTACTTCAATCTCAAAATCAATATCTACTCTTACGGGATTTTGAAGAACTGAAAAGAAGAAGTTCCAAGATTCTATGATTAATACAGTATCTGGAACTCAATAAATGCTCCAAAAGTATATGCTCAAAGAATAAATGAATGTAATTAGAAAAAAACTTGGTAACATATTTATAGATTAAATTGAATCCACCAAAGACTTATGTTGAGTCCTAATCCTTGATATCTGTGAATGTGGCATGGTTTTGAGATAGGCTCGATCTTAGAAGATGTGATTAGCTAAGTTCATGCAAGGTCATATGGAGTAGAGTCTTAATCCCATCAGAGTGGCATTTTTTAAAAGAGGAGAAGAGATAGGGAAGGAGAGAAGATGGCCATGTGAGACAGTTATGCTACAACTATAAAGAGTGCCAGGGAATATGAGAAGCAGAGAGAGCCAACACATTACCTTTCCTTATAATTTTTTAAAGAGAGATATGTACTGCCTCACCTTTGGAGGCTCAGGATTTGAGTGTGTGGCATTGGCAGGGCTGTGCTTTTTCTCTAATGGCTCTGGAGATGACCTGTCCTGCTTATTTAGTTTCTGGTAACACTAGACTCATTTTGGCCTTCCTTAGCTGGTAGATGTGAGAAATCCTGGCAGCGTGGTGGTTATGTGTTGGGTTGCAATCTGTAAGGTCAGCAGTTTAAAACCATGAACTGATCTAGGGGAGAAGAATGGGTCTTTTTACTCCCTTAAAGAGTTAAAGTCTTGGAAACTCACAGGGTCAATTCTACCCTGTCCTATAGGGAGTCAACGGCAGTGAGTTTTGGTTTGGAAGCATGTCAGTGAGTCTCCACATGGTGTCTTGCATCTCTGTTTCTCCTATTAAATGCCCATTGACTCTCTTAAATGTGTCTCAATAAATTCTCGCTGTCATCAAGTTGAAACTACTCTTAGGGACCCTATAGTACAAAGTGTAAGTTCTTGTGGGCCTAACATATGCCCCATGGAAAAATTAAACTAATTGTTTCCCCAAATTTGCAGCTCTGGTAACCCTATATTATGGGATAGTTCTAGTTTGACGACATGCCATCTGGGTGTCTCCCCAAGAGAGACTCAAAGCAAACGAGCAAGTGAAGATGGGTAAGAAAGGGCTCAGTTCTCCTTAGTGTCTCTTAGAAAAAGGCCACATCCTTAAGGAGTTATCATTAGGCTGTGACTTGACAGATAGGTTATACTCGATCCCTACCTTCACACAGGTACCAGTTGATTAAAAGTCTACTGTCACAGGACAGCAAGTAGGCTTGAATCATTAACCATTCAGTTAGCAGTCAAGCACTGACTCATGGTGTCAGCATGACTCCATCATTGGTGGTTCTCTATACTCACTGCCACTGAGTCGATATAGAATTTTAGTAATCCTGTAGGATAGAGTACAACTGTCCCTTGGGACGTTTGAGGCTGTAAATCATTATGGGGGAGAGAACCTCACAGTTCTCCCTTCGAGGGGCTGGTGAGTTTGAACTGCCATCCTTGCAGTTCACAGCCTATCTGATAACCCACTATGTCACTAGGGCTATAGTGTTTAGAAGGATACAAATAAGGTTGGAGTAAGAATGGGAACCAGTGTACAGTGTAGCATTGATGAAAGATGCAACTTTCCTCTGGTTCTTAAGTGCTTCCTCTCAGTGTCATGATCCCAGTTCTACCTTACAAATCCAGTTGAATGAGAGCATGCACACTGGTATAGATAGGAACTGGAAACAGAGGGAATCCAGGACAGATCAACTCTTTAGGACCAATGGAGAGAGTGGCGATACCAGGATGATGGAGGGAAGGTGGAGGAAAGGGGGATCCAATTATAAGGATCTACATAAAACCTCCTTCTTGGGGTATGGACAACAGGGAAGTAGGTGAAGGGAGACAACAGACAGTGTTCGATATGACAAAATAATAATAATGTATAAATTATCAAGGGTTCATGAGGAAATGGGGAGCAGGGATGGAGTGGAGAAAGGAGGAGCTTATACCAAGGGCTTAATTTGAAAGAAAATCTTTTGAGCTCGATGGTGGCAACAAATGTACAAATGTGCTTTACATTCAATGGATGCATGGATGGATTGTGATAAGAGTTGTATGAGCCCCAATATAAATGAATTTTTTAAAAAAAGAGTGGGAATTAGCTGCTATCCTGCTGTCTTTGAGTCCTACTGACCTTTTGCCGGTTCTGACTGTGCTCCAGTAGGTTTTCAATGACAGATGTTTTGAAGCAGATTGTCAGGTTTTTCTGCTGGTGATGCTGCTGGTGATTTCTGAGCTGCCAATGTTTTGGATAGCAGTCCAGCATAGTAACCAACCCTATCCACCACCCAAAGACTTGACTGTAGGGTTGGAGAGAGTGCACAATGCCCTCCAAGCACAGGAACCCTAAGGGTTTAAACAAATGGTTCAGGTGACTGATTTCACCATACTGAAAGGCAAAGGAGAGCTCTGTTTAATTGTCATTTCATTTCCACAGGATATCCTATGACTGGATTCTGTATATATTTTTTACTTTAAATCTTTAATGTTCACTCTTTCCTCAATAGCTAGGGTGCTTATATTCAAACTATTACCAATCAGTGTCTTAAAATCATACTCCAAAAATGTTTGCATCTCAAGTTTTAGCATATTTTTCCTAAAGATATGACATAAGTGTGGGGTTGGGAGGGAAGGTGTGTGTGTGTGTGTGTACACTTCCCTTTGCAGATTCAGCAGTACAATGAACAAAAGCAGAACAAGATCTGCTGGTGCATGCTTTTGTCTGCTGGTGCTGGGAGAGGGATTGGCAAACAGAACCAATGTGGTATTATGAAAATTCACGAACCGGAGAATTGCCGATGTGTAATGTTAAAAAAATGTGGTGGGTGCTAAGTAGCTTTGACACATTTCTTGAAGCTTTAACCATCTTGGGAAAAAAAAGTGTTAGAAGGCTGTCAGGAACATATTGGATTTTCCTAAAGCATATGGAGATGAAGTAGAATATCATTTTATGAGAAAATATTGTCGTACTGGCTTCCTGGCTAAACATGTCATGTCTTTCTAGATTTCTAGCTGGTACAGTAAAACCTGCAAAGGCAGAGGCTTATGTAAGGTAAATCCCTGTCAATGAAGGACACTTCCAGTATTTACCCATCGAACAAACAAATCCAGACCTATGGGAAGAGACTCCCTGCCAAGAGAAAAGGAAGCAGCCGTTGACCTTGAGTCCTCACAGATTACCCTGTGGTGGCTCATTTGGTGTCCTTTCTCTCTAGGAGGAATTTACTTATTTACCTTATTGGTCCTTGAAGAATATCATTATTTCACCCTCTTTCTCTCTTTAGTAATTCCATTGTCTTTATTCTTCTTTTCAGAGTCTTCTGTCTTCCACAAAGCAAATGTGTCTACTGTGTTTCAAGAGTTGGAAGTGTGTGCTTGGGATCCAGTTTTTGGTTTGAGTCTACTGATTTTTCAACTCATCCCTATCTCTCCTACATGCTTGCTGGCACTGAGCTGTCTTCTTTTGGATGTAGGTGTGCTCATCCCAGGCCTGACTGGGTTGCAAGAATGGACATGCTTCTCATCACTAGCTTGCCTTGGAAAGGGGTGTTAAATAAGTCAGTTTTCGTCATCTCAAGAGGATGTTGGGCAGGAAAACAAAATCTATGCCTGTGGGCTCTTTTCCCAGATTCTCTACTTGGTCCTTTGTGGTTCTGGTTAAGCCTTGAAATTGCTTCCAGAGCTGGCCTAATCAACAGCATCCAGGTAGGGGTTCATTGTTGGTTTGCATCTATGGTGGTAATGTACTTGATGTCAATTTCATGATTGGGAGTCTAGGGGTGGAGTCTACCCTGTCAAAATAGCCAATGAGGCCTCTGTGGGTATGGCTTTCTCCTGAGAATTCTGGAAAATCTTGCGATATTTCATCGTAGAAGAGAGACGACTCAGTTCTTTGGAGATGAACTACTGACAAGATGAGATGACATCATGCTGATCAATCCTGATTCCTGGAGACTGGAGGAGCCGGAGGAGAAGCCACATGAGCTTACCCTGATGGAACCAAGCCTGTGAAGCCAGAGAAGCCATGTGGGGACTCTTGCCAGTGCTGAGATGCTTCTACTGTCAATGGATACTGCTGGTTGACCCTGAGCCTTGGAAACAAAGAGCCATGGGGAGATCCCTGCCAGCACCAGGATGTTTCTATGACCACCGGATACACAAGACTCTGCACCCACTGGCCTATGATTGTTCTGGTGTCATTGCACGTGCTTCATGAGTCAGAAGGAGACTTTATAAATTCATATTGGACTTATGAGCTAATATCAGACAAGACCTTGGACTCGACTGGGTTGGGATGCTTTCTTAATGTTCCATCCCTTTTTTACATAAACCTTTCCCAAGGCATTCCGCTTTTTAACATTTGTTCTGCATCCTGTGGCATTTTAAAATTAAAATAAATATATTACAATACTATTTTTACATTCTATGAAAATTTTTGTTGCTCCATGTAGAGCAAATTTTTAATCAAGAAATCCCCCATTCCCAGCCCCCAGCCCCAGCCAATGATGTCCCGCTTAAAATCTGGTCACTTTATCCATATGCATGTTTATAAATTTGTTTCTCTAGTCTACCTGGACTAACACCGGATCCTCTAAGGGTGGCTGGCTGGGAGCCCTGGTGATGTAGATACATGTTGGACTGCGAACTGAAAATTGAGGAGTTTAAAACTACCTGCTATTCCACGGGAGAAAAATTAGACTTTCTCTGCCCATAAAGAATTACTGTCTCAGAAACTCACAGGGGTGATTCTTCTCTGTCCTAAAAGGTTACTATGGGCCAGAATTGACTTGCTCGCAGTGACTTTTGGTTGGTGAATGCCATCTCTAAACTCCTGGATCTGCTGTAGTAACTTGTTTTCTAAGGCAACTGAGGAGCCGTATCTGATAACTTTACAAAGTGCTTTTATTGGTTCCAAATTTTAGAGGTAAACTGGGTCTTTCCAGTTGGCTATGGACTGTTAATTCTGCTCCACAATCTTAGTGGTTAAACCGTAGTATACTTGTCCCTCAATGACAGTGACCTATCTGAGCCAGCTCTGGTGCAATTTGTAACCCTTCCCACTCCCCAAGTGAGGAAAATGGAGAGCTGAACTTCAAAGTATGTGGGACTAGCAAGGAGTATCCCATGGGGCTAGGAACCCGAGAGTGAACAAAATAGACAATAGACAATCTACCGCTGTTCGCCTGGCATATCCATTCAGGTTGGGGAAGATAGGAGCCCCAATGGCTTAAAACTAAATGTTTGGTTTCTAACTAAAAGGTTGGAGGTTCAAACACACCCAGTGGCCCTAGGGGAGAAAGATCTGGTAATCTTCTTGGATAAAAATCACTGTCTCGTGAACCCAATGGGAAGGAGCCCTGTGATTAAAACCTTCAGTGGTGAACTGAAAGGTTGGCAGCTTGAATCCACCAGTGGTCCTGGCAGAAGATGTGGCAATCTGTTTCTGGATAGATTTTGTAGTTTAGGAAACTCAGTGGAGCTGTCCAACTCTGTCACAGGGGATCTCTGTGTGTTGAAATAAGCTTGACCTCACTTGACAACAATAGGGAGCTAGCCATTGACAAGCATGTTGAGATAATTGGTATACAGTTTTTTGAGTCAAGGACAGGAAAATGACGGTGTCTGCATGTGTGGCGGTCATGTGCTTACGTTAATTTCATGATTGAGATGTAGGGGTGGAATCTAGCCAGTTAGTCTGGAGATAGCCATTGAGTAGGCAGTGAGGTCTCTGTGTAGGCATGGCTTTCTCCTGAGACTTCTGGGAAATCTCGAGGTAATTCCCTCATGGAGATAAGAAGCTATTCCCCCAGTTGTTGCGAGTTAGTCTCAGAGACAATGAACTACAGACAAGACAAGATGGCAGCTTCTGCGGAGCTAAAGGAGCCAGAGGAGAAGCTACATGGCCTTATTCTGATGGAACCAGACCTCTGAAGCTGGAGAAGCAATGTGGAGACCCCTGCCAGCACTGAGTTGCTTCTCTGCCAGCGATGAGTTGCTTCTACCACCACAGGATGCTGTCGATGAACCCTGAACCCTGGAAGCAAGGAGTCATGAGGAGACCCCTGCCAGCACCTGGACTCTGCACCCACTGGCTGTGGCTTCATGAGTTGGATGGAGACAGTATAGACTGGTATCAGGCACATGGGCTCATATCAGACACAACTTTGAGTTGGACTGGGTTGGGATGTTTTCTCAATGTCCTATTCCTCTTGTATGTAAACCGTATCCTTATATCCATATGTGTGTCTATGAGTTTGTTTCTCTAGTTTACCCAAACTAACAAAGCAGGTGTGAGTGAAACTAAGAAAGAGATACAATTACCCTCCCTTTTGTGCTTCAAAAGAATGAACTCATACTCTTAAAAGTTCCATGGCGCTTCATACATGAACGAACGACAAAAGAGCCGGTATGATTTAAGCTTCTATGGGACAGAAAGGGATTTAGCTCTCATTCTTGCTCACAACCCTGTGTACACTGCACCAGTAATACATGGGAAATGAACAATTTATTCAGAACACCAGGAAGGCATTTTGATGCCATGTGATCTACAAGCCCAAGTAGGTATCTGAGACTATAAATCTTCGGGAGAGTAGAAAGCCTCATCTTTTTCTCTCATAGAAATGGTGGTTTCAAAATGCTGACCTCTCTCTGTTAGCAGCTCAAGGCGTCCACTCCCTATGCCCCGGGACTCATCCCTCTGTGCAGGAGCTCCCGTAGAGCTGTTTGAATCATCCACTTTTTTCTTTTTGCCTTAAGCAGCCCAACATAATTTAAGTCATGTCTGAAAGGGTAGACTTCACTCTTCTACATGACTTACCCAAACTAACTCAACCCAATCTATGAACTAAGTCTTATATTGTGCCCACTGTACAGAATGAGGATGCAGACAAATGAAGAGATGAGTCACGTGGGCAACACCACTGACAAGGGGACCCGCTAAGATTCAAATGTAAAGAAACCTCCAGGTTTCAGAGTCTACGCGCATAACCATGGAAGGATGCAAACAGTGTATCATGGTGATGCTGAAAAGGGATCGTCAAGGAATATCCCTAGCCCTCTGGCTTAGGGGCCAGCAATGTCAAGTCCATTCCAGTTCCCATCCTTTCAGAAGCAGCCCTAGCCTCTCACACAACCCTCAACCGCCTCTCTTGCCTTTGCGTTCCCTTTTCAGAGTCTAGGCACTGCTAGTCACAATACCGAGCATTGATTTTTACAGCGACTCTGGGAAGCAGTTGTCACTTCCCTCATCCTTCAGGCTGGGAAGTCTGATGCAGAGAATTTAGTGGTGTGTTCCAAACTGAGAGGTCCTTTGGTGGTTCAAACTGAACCAGCTTTTCTGAGAGGGGATGAGGCTGTCTGTTCCTGCAAATATTTACAGTCTCAAATCCTAAAGAGCAGTTCTCCCTTGTCCGGCAGGGCAACTGTGGGTCGGAATCAATTTGATGGCAGTGGCTTTATTCTGCTTTGGTTTATAGCTCCTGCTTTTGTGTCTGTGCATATAGGTGTGGGTCACGTTTCATGAGCAGTGAGACACAGGAAACCAAAGTGATGTGTAGGTTTTCCTGAGTTGGTAGTAAAATGCTGGGAACCGAGGACTTCGTTGGGAAAACTCACGTACTCATTTCCCTGGTTTCTCAATTTTATGTGCATTCTCTACTGGTTCATAAAATTTTTAGCGTAGACTTTAGAAATGGCTTACTCATGAAATGGGGTATTTATTCCTTGGTTAATCATCCCCCCTCCCTACACAGGTTTCCTTTCACTTGCACAGGAGAGAAAGAAGACATGCACTGTTAAAAGGGAGTACTCAGGTAATGAATAAGAACACAGACTGCACGCCAAGCATATGCATGCTTTAAAATTGGCCTGAGTTTTATAGAAAGACTGATTTGTAAGAAAAAAGAAATAGAGCTTCCTTGCAGTGTGCAAAGTGTTTAGAGTTAAATAACTATTGTGATAAATTATGTTTATTTTCTGAATTAAAATAAGTTCTAGGTTTTAAGTAGATAGAATCACTAACTCAAGTGCTTCTATGGCTGAGGACATGGTGTGGGTCAGCTGTAGGGAATAAGGGTTTTCTTTCTTTTATTTATTTTTTAGTCTGGAGTGTGGAGACTTTGAGGGTACAGGTCCCACCAGATGGTGGTCTTGCTGTTGGCTCTGTTTGATTAAATACTTCTGTCTGGAAACATGGACCCTGGGAAGCTATATGGCCTGATTTTTTAAAGCTGGGTGTCTGGAGTCTAGTATGAAATTATGTAATCTCCTAGTTAAGACCTGGCAACCAAGTTAAGTGTTGGTATTTGACCAACAATACACATGAAAGTCAAGCCAGTTGCCCTTGAGTTGATTCTGACTCTTGGTTCCCCACCCCACCCCACCTCCCTGAGTGTTTTGGAGAACTGCTCCATGGGCTTCACTTGATGTAAAGCCTTACACAGCAGATTGACAGATTTTGTTCTTCAGAGATGTTTCTCGTTGGATTCAAGTAACCTGCCTTTAGAAGAGAAGCGAAGCATACCCAGGGACTCTCATTCCTAGACAGAGACAGCAATCCTTTACACTCTTTGATTCAATTTAAGGAGTAACAGACAAAACAATGAGCATGCTGGGACACCTGCAGAGAAACACCCCTTCCAAAGTTGTCTGTCATAGATTAGAAGGAGTGCTGCCTACAGGAATTTTGGGGAAGGCACTTAATAGTCCACATACATAGTATCAGTAGTATTTGAGAAGGATAAACTTAACCAAACCCACTGTTATCTAGTCAATTCCAACTCATAGTGACACCCTAGGGTTTCTGAGGCTGTGAATCTTTACAAGGTCAGAAAACTTTGTCGGGTTGGATCACACTGCTGACCTGTTCACCGCCCTAGCTCCTTCTGAGAAAGACACCAACCCAAAATGTCAGAGGTGGCTAGGAGAGGAGAAATGAAGAAACTCCTATTCAAGAAGGCAGAAATGCCTATTCAAGAAGGCCACCCCTCAGTAGCACTCCCTCGAGGACGCATTCACTTAAAGCCAAATGTGACATCTCTGCCATGCTCCCAGGTTCACATGGCGCTGTAAGAAGCCTGAGTATATCCAGAGGGACACTCCCCAACAGGCTTGGCAAATGATGGCCAACCAGAGCAAATGCAGACCTAGAAGACACACATCAGCTGAACACCAGCCCTGCTCATAGCCTATATTTAATATTCTAGAACCAGGTCACATAAAAGATATCCCTCACGCCAGCAGCATTGATGCCATCTGACCACTTATTGGAAATGTAGACTCTCATGTCTCCTGCCTCCTTTAATCCTACTGCCTTCACCTGGGGCATTAAAATTTTTTTTGTTGCAGGTGATGCATGTGCACATTACAGATTGAGGAGCACGCTCTTAGAACACTTTTTAATATAGCACAACACAATGCAACAAACCCAAAGGACTCGCATTGTTAATGAGGTCATCTTTACCCACAGCAGCACTATAGAGCGGGTTTCTGAAGCTGCTCATCTTTACAGGAACAAATGCTTCTTATTTCTCTCTCAGAATGGCTGGTGGTTTCAAACTGTTAACGTTGTGGATAGCTGTTTCATGTGAAATCCACTACACCAACAGCTAGTCTAGTTGGGTATAAATATGTTGAAAACAGCATGTTTGTGTGTGTGTGTGTGTGTGTGTGTGAGTGACTTAAAACTATGCTTAGCTTCTTATCAAATGAAAGATTAAAATTTTGTATTGCATTGAATTGAAAATGGTCAATAAAAGAGAAAAATCATAGAAATAGTTTTAATCAAAACAGTTCATATATATCAGGCACTTTTAATGCATCTAGTGTAAGGCAAAACATTTTATGAATGTTATTGTATTTAGACCTCATAATAATATAGACTATGGAAGCCATTGTTAGTATACTTGCTTTACAGGGGAAGGGGCTCAGGCTTCAGGAATTTTAAGAACTTCTGTTGGGAGGATGATGTAAAATATGAAAATAATAATCTATATCTTATCAAGGGTTCATGTGGGAGGGTGGGCAGAAGACAAAGGGGGGAAATTGGGAACTGACATCAAGTAGAAAGAAAATGCATTGAAAATAATGATGAAAGATGAATGCATGAATTGTGATAAGAGATGCAAGAGATCCCTATAAAAGTACTTAATAAAATAAAATGATCATGAAGATACTTTTGTGGAAAATAGACCTGATTGTTTTTGTGAATCCAGTGATGGATTGATAAGTGTTCAGATACATCAAATGTTCAAATTATATACTTTAGACCTGAGTACTACATTGTGCTCTAGTTTCTCTCATTAAACTGTTTGAAGTCAAAGGCTAGTGATTTATATGAAGAGCATTCATCTTGATCATGAAAATCAATTAGAAAATATAATTTCAGGTGTCTGGTGACCTCAGAGCATTCGTTTCCTTTTCTGGCTTCAAAGGACACTTGATGGTGACTGTTCTTAAGTATGGAGCTACTGACTGGCACAGACAATTGAGTCCTTGGCTGTGAACTTGAAAGTTGGAAGTCCAAAGAAAATCCCACTCTATGCCTCCAAAAAATTGCAGCCTTTCAAAAAATTGAAAAATCTTATGATAATACACAGAATTACAATCAGGTCAGAATTGACTCAAAAGCAACTGGTTGTCATTGTTGTCATTAGGTTTGTGTGATATATGTGAGTGTGTGTTGTTATTAAGTTCATGATCTGTATCACACATCCAAATATATTTATGTACACATAATATACTCATAATGTAATATGTTTAAAATATTGATATTTTTCATTAAAAGTAATTTAAATATTATAGTCATATTGATGTAATTGCTATCATTATTCTATATTTTATATTATTCTATATTTCAATCATTAAAATAATAATAAAAAGGGAACTTTTGCTGGGACAAGAAGGACTCAGCTTTGTCTGATGCCATGTCAACCCCTCCCTTCTCACCAAGCTTGAAATTGGAGATTGTGAGTGAAAGAAATGAGAGGAAAATAGAAGGAAAATGATTTCAAGATTGAAAATCTGACAAAATAGAAAGCAAATGCTTTATCTATTTTTATTAGTAGGTATTTAACAAATATAACATATCATTCCATATTTCAATCATGTCAAGTAGAATTGTACAATTGCTACCAGAGTTTCCAACCATTCTTTTACTACATGGATTCCGTGACATCTTCTTCATTTTATCTCATCACCACTGTAGCCTCCTCACTCCAAAGACCTTATTCTATTTGTTCCTAGAGTTTTATCTATACTAAGTTTCATATACCCCAAAACAGAAAAACATATAACCAGTTTCAAGAGAATGACCTCCATTGACATAACACCTCTGAGATATCTTCTATTATGAATGAACAAAGTCCAAACAAAACCATACAAACCCCTAATACAGAAACTTTAGAAACTAGATCAGGCCCCGCATGCATCATAGAGGGGATCTACTGACACAGTTTTAACTGATCAGGTCAGATTTATGCCTTTGATCTTCCATACTCCTTTCTCCCAATCACTCTATTTAGTGACCACTTTCCTCCCACCCCTCAATTTTAGATGGGGGAAGTTCTCTGGTGACTTATTTCCTAGGTAGTTCCACAAATGAATCTTGGGCTCCCACTGCCATCCATAGTTTTCTGCACACCAGAAATTCAAAATTTAGACTCTGATACTGTTACCTAATCTGGTGTCAATTTGAGGATTAAAAGTCCAGGGGTGGAGTCTAGCCTCTCAGTCTGGAGATGGCCAATGACATGTGTGGGCATAGCTTTCTCCTGAGAATTCTGGGAAATCTGTTATTTCCACTCACTTGCAGATGTTTTACTGACAACACTCAGTTCCTTGAGGATACTCTGTTGATGAGCCATAAGGCTGATTCTTTGTGAGACATCCCAGAGGAGAAGCCACGTGGGCTTACCCTGATGGAACCAGACCTCTGAAGCTGGAGGAGCCAAGAAGAGACTCCTGCCAGTGCTGAGAGGCTTGAGAAGCCACAGAGAGGCCCTTGCCAGTGCTATGATGCTTATACCACCACTAGATACAAAAGACTCTGTACCCGCTGGCCTGTGATTTTCCTGGTGTCATTGCATGTGCTTCATGAGTCTGAAGAAGACTTAAGAATTGGTATCAGACATATGGGCTAATATCGAACTTAAGGACTTGGACTGAACTGAGCTGGGATGTTTTCTCAATGTTCAGTTTCTCTTGTATGTAAACCTCTCTCTAATATACATATGCACGTTCATTTCTCTATTCTATCAGGACTAACACAGATACCGATCAAAATCCTCTTGTGACTGATGTGCTTCCTTTATGTGGACTTAGTTAACATCTCTCTTAAATGGTTGCTTGTTTGGAAAACAATCTCTTAAAAATCATTTTATTGGGGGCTTGCACAACCATCCATCCATCCATCCATCATGTCAAGCATATTTTTGCTTATCATATTGCCCTTATCATTCTCAAAACACTTGCTTTCCACTTGAGCCCTTGGTATCAGCTCCTCATTTCCCCCTTCCCTGCCCCTCATTGAACCTTTGACAATTTATAAGTTATTATTATATTGTCATATCTTATATTGTCTGATGTCTCCCTTCACCCATTTTTCTGTTGTCTGTCCTCCAAGGAGGAAATTATATGTAGATCCTTGTAATTGGTTCTCCCTTTCTACCCCATCCTTCATCCACCCTCCCAGTATCACTACTCTCAGCATTGGTTCTGGAGAGATCATCTGTCCTGGATTCCCTGAGGAAACAAGTCTTTAAGATCTAAGATGCTGTTTTATCTGATTGCCAGGCACCATCTAGATTCTTTGCCACATTTTGCTATGGCACCTATGTTTTCCGTGTTCCTTCCATGAGGGTGAACTAATTGTTCTTTAGTGGGATTTAGTGTTAGCCCCAAACCCATTCCTGGATCTATGCTTTTTTTTCCCTTTTAATTTGTTGTAACTTGCGAATTAATAAATATGTCATATCATTCCACAGTTCAATCACATCAAACAGATTGTACAGCTGCCTCCATAATCAGTCTTCATACATACTTTTCTTTGCTGGATTTCTTAACAGCATCTCTTTTTGATCTCTCCAGCCCCCTGCATACCTTCTCCCCCTGAAACCTTGGTATATTTCCTTTATCTCCAGGCTCAAGTCTCTGGGTTTGATTTACTGGCAAACAGAAAGCCAGTAACTCAACGTCAAGAGCTTGACCCCCACTAGCAATGCACCTCTGAGATACACCCTATTATGAACAACCATAAGCAAAATAAAATTGCTGGAGTAGTACATATCTTAATATAGCCTCCAGGGTGTTGATGTAGCAAGACCTTGTTTGTGTGCCAATCAACAGGCCACCACTCTTGGTGTCCTCAGGTTCTGAGTGTGTCTGAGGTAGAGTTCATCTATTGGAGTTCCCATATTGGGGTTGGGTGTCACTGATGCAGCCTCTGGAGCATGCTGGGCTCCCTGAAGATGCAGGACTCAGTGGCTCAGCATTCCACGGCATTAGACCTGGGTTCCCAACACTCCCCACCCTCCCCCCACCACCAGAGGTCCTAGTGTTACTCATATACTGCATGCTAATAAAGACCTTCTTCACCTAATGTCCCCCCAAAGCATCTTCAATCACTCCTCCCCCAACCTGCATAGGTTTAGGAGGTCTGGTCAATAGGTATCTTTGAGGTGAAGTCCCTGAAACAAAATGCTTCTTTTACCATAGAAACTAGCTGCTGCTTAGTTCTTATATTTGACCAGAAGATGGAGCACTTTCGTCTTCATATTTTATTGATTTATCTGCCTGGAGATGAGAAGGCAACAAAGAAAAGTACTTGCATGTGACGACATTTTGCCCCCCCAAGAAAATGAAAGGAATGTAAAATTCAATCAAATGTAGGGATAAGAAAGGTGGAAACATAAAAAGAGGAAAATGCCATTGGGTTTTCAGATCCTTCCAGGAAGCAAGGGACTTGATCGATGCTGTGTCTCATGAAGGCCTGGTAACAATATAATGGGACCACCAGGCAGAGACAGGATAGGAGGTGACAGCGTATAATTATTTTTAATGTGCATTCATGGTTAGGGTTGAAATAGATAATAGTGCTGTGCAATATGAAGAAAACATAGATGAGACAATTCTCCCTGTGTCCTTGGAAATAGCACAGACTAAACAGCCCACAGCGGGATAGAAAACATGAAATGAAGAGCTTAATCAAATAAAGGCTGTGCAAGAGAAAGGGAGAGTCTCTTAATGAGCAAGCTTTACAATATTCCAGTGCTACTGAAGAGGAGAGGTATTAGATTATTCCCCAAACACTCCCTCACTTGGAAAGAATCATCACAAGCAGCATCCATCTTATTTTAAAAACTAAGTAGGAAAGGAAATGTTTACCATCTTCCATAATAATCAGCTTTAGGAGCTATTTCTATACCTGTCCCTGAAATGAAATAAATAAAATATGGTGACTCTCATATTATAAATCCTACCTACCATTTCCTCTATCATTTAAGTAAACTTCCCCAAACCCTAGAAGAATCTTAGTATCATGCTGGGAAAAAAAATGACTGCATCCATAGGTATGTTGTCAAAAAGGAATGAACAGAACTTATGAATAATTTCTTTGATTTCAAGATGAATGAATTCTTCCAAAATTTGAGTGAATGTCCTCTGATAATTTACTTCAGAATCCATATGAAACTACATTTGTAAGCTACCATATCCATCTTTTCTGGAAAAATAGTCAAATATTTGCCCTGCTTATACTCTTACTTTTGTTTGATTAGAATGTTATATACACTTATCCAATGTTTAAGGAATTAATATGACTTTCACATATAAGAATTTAGCCTAAATATATATTAAATTATATTTTAGCATGAAATGTAAAATTTAGAAATTTGGGACTTAGAACAAAGCAACTTGGATGTGAGGGTGAGCTGACTGCGACGCCTGTCACTCCATTAATTTCCGGGGTTGATTCGGCTGAGCTGGTTAGGCGGGTGTCCCCTCTCTGCCTCCCTGCTCCCTGTGCATTCCTGCTGAAGCTGTGGACTCTGTTGAAGACAAAGACCTTCCAGAATAGAAGGGGGAATGGACTGTCCTTTGGTCAAGGGTACGCGAGCAGCTCCCCTCCTCTGCGAGAAACTCCAAACAAGTCTCAAGAACAAAACAACTTGTGGATCAAAAATTAGTATAATATTCTGACAAGCATTTTAACTAATTACCAAGTGTTTTATGAAAATAAAACCAAAAAATTAATAGGAATATCTTTCTACATATATAAACTTCTAGAATTACTTTACATCTTTGGAATTAGGATGAGAATTGGGAGGGGAGGAGGACTACAGTTCTCTATACTTGGGATGATAAGTCTGAATTGGAATAGACACCCATTATTGAGGAAAGGTCCCTCAGTGTCCAAATCCAGAGAATTACCATATGTGGAAGCACCCTTTGTTCTCAGCCAGAATGCTCATCTCCTAGGAGGGGTTACCTCTAGTGTAAGTCAAATTTAAACCCTGGAGGTGTTCTTCAGAATGTAGGTAGGTGCCCTTTGTCAACGTATGCAACCTTTCCATACCTTAGTTTTAACGTTTGTCAAGGGAAGATAATAAATAATAACACAGTATAAAGTAAATGTGTGGATTAAGTGAAGGGGAGGGATTGGCGTCAGTATTCTTCTTCACCACAACTTGTCTGTGGCTTATTCTACTGGGGTGGCTTGTGTGTTGCTATGATGCTGGAAGCAATGTCGCTGGTATTTTGTGTGTCACAGAGTCACCCAAAGTGAATAGGCTTTAACAGGGCTTTCAGACACACTAAAAACAAAGGAATAGGTTGTCTACTACTTCTGCAGAATTAACCTCTGAAAAATTATACATAGCATGGGGACATTGTAAAATACTGAAAGCTTCATAAATTGAAGCATGATATTTTCAAAGACAGTACCAGAAGATGATCACCTCAGGTTGAAAATATACCAAGGAAGAGCTAGCTGCCGTCTCAAAATAGAACCTACCATAATGATGCTAAACCTCCGAGACCTTCATTTGCTGATGGAGCACAACCTGACATGAACTTGGAACGTACAAAGGATGAGTCTGGGAAAATTGGAAGTTGTTGAAAATGAAATGAAACACATAAAGATCTATGTTCTGGGTAGTTAGTGAGCCGAAGTAGAGTGGAAATGGCCATTTTGAATTAGGAAACCGTATGGTTTATGATGTCAGGAATTCAAGAGTAATGGTTTGGCCTTTAGTGAAAACAAAGGATATTTCAAGATTCATCTTGAAGTAAAATGCTGTCTGTGATAGAATAATATCTATTTATAAAGAAATTCTATCCATAAACTATTATTCAAATCTATGCATCAACCATTGACATGATGCAGAAATCGAAGAATTTGATGTCTTCCTTCTGAAATTGATCAAATATGTGAACAAGATGCATTGGTGATTATTAGAAATTGCAACATAGAAATTGGAAACAAAAAGGAAAGAACAGTAGTTGAAAATAAGGATGTGGTAACAGAAATGAAGCTGGAGAACCCATAGTAGAGTTTTTCAAGAGAGGTGACTTCCTCATTACAAATACCACTTTTAGCAGACAACACACATGGACTTCTCCAGATGGAATGCACAGAAATCAAATTGATTACATCTTCGGAAAGAGATAATAGAGAAAATCAATATCAGTAACTAAAATGAGGCCAGAACTGACTGTGGCCGCACCGAGCATCAAGTGCTTATATGTAAGTTCAAGTTAAAGCTGAAGGAAATGGAAACAAATTTGCAAGATCCAAAATATGAACTTAAGTCTCTCCCACCTGAAATTTGAGAGCCTCCTAAGAACAGATATGATATTGAACACTAATGACCAAAGACCTGATGAACTGTGGAAGGACATGGAGAACATCATTCGTGAAGAAAATAAGACCATTAAAAACACAGAAAGAAAGATCAAAATGGTTGTCAGAAGAAACTCTGAAATGTGCTTTTAATCAGAGACTAGCTGAGGCTAAGTGGAATATAAGATAAAGTCAAAGAGCTGAACAGATTATTTCAAAGGGTAGCATGAAACACAGTCAAATATTATGAAATGTGCAAAGATCTAGAGTTAGAAAACCAAAACGGAAAGAATTGAAAAAAATTTTCAAGTCTCAAGTTGAAATATTCAAAGATCCCTTGGAAAAAAATATTGAATGATAGGTGAAGCATGAAAAGAAAATGGAAGGGATATATGGAGGCCAGTATCAAAAATAACAAGTTGATTGTAACCATTTCCGCAACTAGCATAATGAGCAAGAATCAGTGGTGCTAAAGGAAGAAGTTCAAGCTTTTCTGAAAACGTTAACCCCCCAAAAGGCTCCAGAAATTGATGGAATGCCAATGGAAACATTTCAATAAGCCGATGAAGCTTTGGAAACACTCACTGGTCTCTGCCAGGAAGGCAAACAGCCTCTTTGCCAATTGACTGGAAGAGATTTATATTTGTATCCCTTTCAAAGAAAGGTGACCAAACAGAATTCAAGAAAATAGTGCCTGGGGTCTAAACAGCCATCTCAGTGAGATGTCATCTTAGTGAGATGTCATCTAAGTCCACGTGGAAGAAGCACACCATCATCAGTTACTGCAAGATTGTAAATCATATAATCTGAAGTTGAAGGAGGGATTAATATCAGAGCCTAAAGTCTGAGAATCTGGGTTTCTGAAGTCTATGGATGACAGTGGGAGCCTAAGGTCCATGTGTGGAACTACATAGATAGAAGCCTCCAGTGAACTCCCTCTATCCACGATTGAGGGATGAGAGGAAAGTGGTTACTACACTGATTGCATTGGAGACATGGGTCTAGAAAGTTAAAGGCATAAATCTGATTTGAACTGTTAAAACTTTGTCCGTTGATCCCCCCTCTGATGTCTCCTGGACTTGATCTTGTTTTCAACATTTTCTGTATTTTTTATTTGTATGTATTAGGATGTTATTGGAGACCACTCTCATGAAGTTGTGTCATGTTTTTATGTGTATTGGTACATGAAACCCAGGATTCATGAACCCATAAGGACAACACATAGAATAAGGATTCCAGATGGGGGTACAGTGGTGGTGATGGTGGGGGGTGGGTGGAATGGTAGAAAGGAGACAATGTCAAGGAGTCTAGGAAGAAAAAGTGCTTTTAAAACATGGTAGAAAATGTAAAATTTTGCTTGATGTGATTAAACTATGGAATGATATTTTTAAATCATTTTATTAGGGGCTCATACATCACTTTTCACAATACATAAATACACATATTGTGCCAAACACCTTCACATGACTGCTGCCATCATCATTCTCCAAATATCTGATTTTCCACTTGAACCCTTGATATCAGCTTCTCATCCTCTCCCCTCCATCCTTGCTCCTCCCTCCCCCACCAATGTTTAATACTTTATAAATTATTATTGCCAAGTCATATCTTATATTACTCAATGTCTCCCCTCACCCACTCCTCCAATGTCTACCTGCCCCCCCGATAGGAGGTTATGTGTAGATCCTTGTAGTTGCCTTCCTCTCTCTACCCCACCTTCCCTCCACCTATCCAGTAGCTCCACTCTTACTTGTGGCCCCAAGGGGTTCATCTGTCCTGAGTACCCCGTACTTCCAGTTCCCATATCTACCAGTGTACCTCCTCCAGTCCAGCTGGATTTGTAAGGTAGAATTGGAATCATGATATTTGGGCGGGGGAGGAGGAAGCCTTCAGGAACTAGAGGAAAGTTGTATGCTTCATCACCAGCTCACTGTACAGTGACTGGCCTGTCTCCTCCCCATGACTCCCCTGTAAGAGTATTTCCAATTGTCTACCAGTGGATCTTAGGTACCCAACCTGCTCTCCCCCTCATTTGTAGTGATGTTATTCTTGTTCTCTGATGATTGATATCTGCTACCTTTGACCCCTCGTGATCACACGAGGCTAGTGAGTTTCTTCTATATGGGCTTTGCTTCTTCTGTGCTAGATGGCCACTTGTTCACCTTCAAGTCTTTAAGATCCTGGATACTTTATCATTTGGTAGCTGGGCACCATTATATTCCTCCACTCTATCATCTGCCTCTGCACCCTTTTGTCTTCAGCAATCATATCGAGGGGTTGGGCACATAATGATATGATTTTTGTTCTTTGATGCCGGATACCTGGTTCTTTCCATACCTCATGGTCACACAGGCTGGTGTGCTTCTTCTATGGTGGACTTTGTTGTTCCTGGACTTTGTTGTTCCTGGACTATATGACCACTTGTTTATCCTCAAGCTTTTAAGACCTCAGATGCTATATCTTTTGATAGCCGGATGCCATCAGCTATTTTCACCACTCTTGCTCATGCCCCCACATGTCCTCAGTGATCCTCTCAGGAAGGAACACGCACAGCGATACATTTTTTTCTTGTTTGATGCCTGAGACCCAATCCTTTAGATACCTTGTGGCCACTTCTCTCGTGCGGGCTTGGGTGCTTCTCAGCTAAATGGCCATTTATTTATCTTCAAGCTTTGATACCCCAGACTCTATATCCTTTGATAGCTGGGCACCATCGGTTTTCTTTGCTATGTTTGCTGATGGACCTATTTGGCTTCAGTGATCACATTGGGCCAGTGAGCATCATGGCATACCAGATTCATAGAACAAAGTGTTCTTGCATTGAGGGAGTGCCTGGGCGGGGGCCCAAGATCCAGCTTCTACCTTAGAACTAAACTTATAACTAAGCTGAAATAATATTTTATATATTTATTCCCAAGTAATAATAAGTTTAAAAATCATAGAAAAATATCATTGGTATCACACAGAAGTAAAATTTTGCTAAAGATCATTCAACAATGACTGTAGCAGTACATTGACAATGAGCATTCAGAAGCTTAGGCCAGATTCATAAGAAGACATGGAATAAAGTATATCATTACTGATATAAAATGGTACTTGGCTGAAAGCAGATCATACCAGAAAGATGATCACTTGTGTTTTACTGACTCTGAAAATGTATTCAACTGTGTGGATAAACAAAAAACAAAACAAAAACTGTACAACCTTAACAAGAGTGGGAATTCAAGAACATTTCATTGTTTCCATGTAGAACTTGAACATGGACAAAGAGGCTGTTGTGTCAGTAGAACAAGGGAATACTGCATGGTTTAAAATCAGAAAGGTGTTTGTCAGGGTTGCATCCTCTCACTACCCTTATTCTATTTTTATGCTGAGCAAGTCATCAGAGAAGCTGAACTCCATGAAGAAGAATGTAACACTGGGAATAGTGTCAGGCTTTTACGATTGGCAATGAACAGATGACACAACATTGCTGAAAGTGAGGAAGTATTTGCTGATGAGATCCAGCATTTCAGCCTTCTGCAAGGATTACAACTCAATTGAAAGAAGCTCAAAATTCTCACAACTGGACCACAGGTAACATCATGATTAATGGAGAAAAGACTGAGATTGTTAAGATTTCATTTTGCTTGGAGCCACAAAAGTTCTCATGGAAACAGCAAACAGGAGATTAAATGGCACATTGCATTAGGTAAACCTGCTGTAAAAAGCTTCCTCAAAGCAAGGGTGTCCAATTGGCAGCCTGTGGACTGCATGTGACTCCCAAGATAATTTTTTGTGGACCATGATGCTCTGAAATAAAATGAAAGAATAATGAAATAAAATGAAATAAAAAGAAAAATAGTTATGAAGGACAGCATAGGCTTAGGCATCCCTGCTTTAAAGTGTTAAAAAGCACACATGTTACTTTGAGGATGAGGGTTTGCCTGATCCAAGCCATGATATTTTCAATTGCTGTATATGCATATAAAAGTTGAACATTGCATTTGTGATGGGTGGGTGTATTGTACCAACATGGCCAATGAAGATAGGTAGGTTTGCTGTACCAACATGGTCAATGAACACATGTGCGATTAATTGAAGGGTGGAGATATAAATGGCTGGACAAACCTCGCCTTTCTCTCTCTTGCTCTTGGATCTTTGGATCAGTGTGCAGCTGGCTGCTTTGTTTGTCCTGTGTCTCGATTTGCAAGGTACACTACTTGTGGCACACCTAATCCATGGACTGTTGCTGTAAATTGAGGTTCCTTCAAGCACTGTTTTGCCACGCTACTGGAATATATATCTCTTGAGCTGGGGACTATCAGAGCCTGTCAGCTGACTGTTGATGACCTGGCTTGCTTTTTGCTGCCTGTGGCTGGACAGCTTGAATTGCTCTACAGAGGACTACCTGGTGGCCTTCAAGACTCAAAGAACTGCCAGTGCACTAGTTGTCTCACACAAGTGAGTTGCACTGAGCCATTCGTACTGCTTTATAGATTAATTACCTGTTTATTTCTTATGCTAGATATCTTGCTACATATATGAATATATATAAAATTATTAGTGTCTTGGTTTTGTTTCTTTAGAGAACCCTGTCTAACACACATTAAAAAAAATAGGTATTTTTGTATTAATGATGTTGGTGAAGAAACTTGAAAATATCATGGACTGCAAAAAGAACCAGCACATCTGTCTAGGAAGAAGTGTAGCCAAAATGCTCCCAAGAGGGAAGGCTAGTATGACTTCCTCTCACGTGTTTTGGACACGTTGTCAGGAGAGACCAGTCCCTGGGGAAAGGCATCGTAATTGGTCGAGTTGAGGGGCCGTCAAAAAGAGAAAGACCCTCAACAAGGTGGATTACCTCAGTGACGGCCGCCAGGGGATCCAGCAGAGCCATCGTGGGCGTGGCTCAGGATGGTGCTGTTGTGCAGAGAGTTGCTCTGAGTGGGAGGTGATGCCACAGCAGCAGCAGCAGCAGCATCTTCCTAGGATGCAGGTCAACACAATGACGCTGCTGCTGCTGTCAGGTGCCCTGGCGTCTGTTCCGACTCATCGTGATGACCCTGTGTGCCACAGAGCTAAACTCAGCCTGACCCCGTGCCATCTCATAATTGCCCTCACGTTTAGCTCATTCTTGCCGCCACTAGGCCACTCCCTCCTTTTGAGAGTCTTCCTCCATTTCACTGCGCCTCTTCTTTATCAAGTGTGCTGTCCCTCCGGAGGCACGGGTCTGTCTCAACAATATAGCTAAAGGACGTGTAAAGAAGTCCCCCCAAGTCTCTAATAATAATTCTGTTCGTACATCTTCCAAGACGGATTTGTTGATTCTCTTGATAGACTCCTTGCCAAAATAGTTAGCTATTTTTATTGTTACTAGCAGAATAGAACCCATTATCTTTATTTAGTCATTAAATAAGCCAACTTGTATTAATGTTTACCATTTAAGTTTAAGAATCGAATAACATTTCTTATATATTTTATCCGTGAATATGCTATTATAATAAATTATAAATTATAATTGTATGTATGAAAATGAAAAATTGCACACAAAATTTTACCATCTAGAGCAATACCTTCTCTATACCTACATATCTATCTATGTATATCTATGTATATCTATATATCTAAGGTGGCATTGATGTGCATGCATATAAACAAGGGGACTTAAAAATCTGTTGGGAAAAAGTGGGATTTAAAGTTACTATAATTTTTTTCATAAATTTTTCGAATTTTTCTGGTATATGAAGCTTTTTTCCATGCAAATATGTCTCCATAATACACAATCACTCAAACGGAATAGAATCTCTATAAACATTGATTAAAAGTATGTGTCTTAGAGTTAGGCTGTCTCAATTTATTTGTTGCCTCTACCACTCAATAAGCTACTTGGAAACACTTTCAGCGCTTTCATGTGTCCATTTTTATTGCTAAGGGGAAGAACAACAGGATCTGCCTCTGAGTTTGTGAGGGTTTAAAAAGAAATTAAGGAAATGAGAACATAGCCTCTTATGGAAATAACTGTGAAGGACATACCTTTTGGCGACTTTATTATGAGGATCTTTTATCACTGATAAAAAGCTAGCATCTGTTCATATTGCCGCTATTCTCTCTCTGCCAACTTGATTTACCATGCCTCTAATTCTTCCCTTAAACAATGCTGAAATTCCTCTGAGCTGCGGATGACAGCTTCTATAGTGGAGACAATAGGACTCATAGGAAGAGGATTATTTTTAAATAGGGTTAAATCAGAGAAGACCTGCACCTAATACTTGTTCATGTTCCCCATTTACTCACTTACTAAGTCCAAATGATAAAATATGGTTCACTTAAAAAGAATGCTAGAATAGGCTGTAAAATAGCATTTATCAATTTAGAAAAAAATTTACTTGGGAGTCCTAAATGAGTTATCTCTGGTTTTTACTTCAGCAAATGCAATGAATGAGTTAATTTAAAGTATGCCTTCAACTGAGCATTTGCCATTCATTATTTATGAAATGCAAAACTTTATGACACTGCAAAAATTGTAGTGCTACATTTTTAAAAAAGATCATTCTATTGGGGGGCTCATATAATCCATACATACTTATCATAATCCATACATCCATCCATAGTATATCAAGCACATTTGTACATTTATGCTCTCTTCATTTGCAAAACTTTTGCTTTCTACTTAAGCCCTTAGTATGAGTTGCTCATTTTTCTCCCTCCCTCCCCACTCTCCCTTCTCTCATGAGTCTTTGATAATTTATAAATTATCATTATTTTGTCTTCTCTTACATTGTCCAATGTCTCCCTTCATCCACTACCCTGTTGTTTGTACCTAAGGGAGGAGGTTATTTGTAGATCCTTACAATCAGTTCCCTCTTTCTACTCAATCTCGCCTCCACCATCCCAGTATTGCCACTTTCAGGAGTGGGCCTGAAGGGATCATCTCTCCTGGATTCCCTATGTTTCTGGTTCCTATCTGAGCAGAACTACTTTGAAGGAGCTCATTTCTCTGCAGTAAATATTGTAATAAAAAGGATCCTTTACAACTCTATACTGAAAATTCTTGATGAAATACACGTGTCAAATGATATTTTTGGAGAAGTCCTCCTTCCTACGTGTACTCTCTGAAAAGATTAATTCATTTAACTGAGACTCAGCAGAGGAAGGAAACTTGTGCAGGCTTGAAATCTTGTTTGGAAACAATGAAGTTCTGTCTTTCCCAAAATATCGATTGCACAATTGATGGGGAACTCTGCTAGAGCAAGATTGTTGACAAAATGACAAAGCTAGAAGTTTTGAGTTGTTTTAGTTATTATGCTGTTTGTGCTTAATAACTTCACACAAACATGTACTTACATGGGAGCTGTTCTTTTAAGAGAGAATAAAAATAGTGATATTTGTTTTGGGAAAAAATATTCAGTGCTCAGTTTTTTTATATATTGTGAAATATTTATTTCTAATTACAAATAGATGAAATTTTGTCTTGAAGCATGGTGTAGGATGGGTAACAATCTTACTATAACAATAGTCAACTACATTGGTACATTTTGGGGCAGGAAGTGTAGAAAATCAATGAGTTTTCCTCAATTTTTAAAAATTACACACATGCAAACACAGAAGCAAATTATATGTAAAGCTGATTTAAATATATATTACATAAAATATATATTACATAAAAACTTCTAACAATTTACTGAAGAAGTAATATTTGCATTAATTTTGTACATCATTTTATTGCTTTCATGTACATATAGTCACTGGAAATGGCCTAGTAAAATTTGATCTCCAGAAAAAATGGGAAGAACTGCTTTAGTAAAGAATGATTATTTTTAATGAACATTCTTGGTCAAAGAGATCCCCCTAAAGTGCTTGAAGACACTTGAAAAC
The DNA here is from genome assembly GCA_004026705.1 of Nesogale talazaci. NCBI lineage: Eukaryota > Metazoa > Chordata > Mammalia > Afrosoricida > Tenrecidae > Nesogale > Nesogale talazaci. Next base: position 20,059 of record PVJH01018281.1, on the reverse strand, counting down.
GGCTTCTTCTCCTCAATAGATTGTTCCAAACTCCACCTTTCTCTTGTAATGTTTCCTTCATCAATCACCAAAGGTATATTTTCACTTCTCATCCAAGATCATGCATTGCCAACGAATGGGATAGGAAGTTCTGAGAAGCTAAACACCTTTGTGCTAACACTTTAGTTTCTTGTGACTCAGTCCCCTTCTCATCATGAGATGTTGCAGTCAAACCAAACCATTGAACTTGCAGTTTACATTTCTCTCCTTGTCTGGGCTTCCTCTGAAGAACCTGAAGGGCATGGTAGGTCCAATAGATCTGCTTGACTGGTACTCTAGGACATGCCCAAGCTGTCACGAGAGGGAGAAAATTCCAGATCTGAGGTGGCATCACTACGTTGTTCGATGTGCTATAAACAAATAAGTTAGGCAGCCAGATTCCTGAATCTCCAACAAACAGAAGGGTGGAGGCTGCTCTTTTCCCTCCACTGACACGATTGATTTGTAAACTGAGGGAGGTCTGGGCAGGGGAATGACATCCCTCAATGGAATCGTCTGCAAGCATAGTAGTGGGGCGTTCTGAGTGTGTGCTTTATTTAGAGTAGTACGTCCTAGACACGTAGAGGAGTCTCTGGTGGTGTAAGTGTTAATACAGCTGAGGGCTAATTGAAGATTGGAGGTTTGTGGTCCCTCAGAGGAGTCTCAGAAGAAAGGCGTGCCGAGCCGCCTTTCTAAATAAGTCAGCCAATAAACAGCCCCCTGTAGAAAACACATCCACCTGGGTATGTGCCAAGTCTTTCTGAATTGGACTCTACTTGGTAGCTTAAAGAAAGCTCAATTTCTATCAGAACAACAGCATCATCATCCACATGGCATTTTAATGACAGGCACAAGACAGCACACGCACAGCGATTTTACAAAATAACTGCTCATCCTGATGTCCCCCACCCCCTCTGCTTTCGCTAGTTCCTTGCCTCAGAAGTAGCCACTTTATAACCGTATAACTCTTTATTCAGGTCATTCTCCTTTCTAAGCAATATGATTCTATAGCTATTTAAAATTAAAATAGATATTATTCATTAACTGCCTATACATATATGTTTTAAATACAGTTATATCCAATGAATTTTTAAATAATTTATGCTATTTAAAAATTATTTTATTGGATTGTACAACTCTTCTCACAATCCACACATCCATTATGTCAAGCAGATCTGTACATTTGCTGGCATTATCATTCTCAAAACATTTATTATATGTTATTGCTGATGTCAAGAACCATCAAGTTGGTCTGTCTCTTAAGGACACTATAAACAACAGAATGAAATACTGCACAGACTTGACCAGTTACATGATTGTTATTTTTGAGCCCCTTGTTTAGCTTCTCATAACTTCAATCTCCTTACTGGTCTTTTTCTATTTATAACTGACCTTTTACTTTACTGAAACTGGTGTCCTTTTCTAGGAACAAGTCTTTTTTTTAAAACATGTTTAAAATACATGAGATAATGTCTCGCCATTTCATTTCTAAGGCGCATTCCGACTATACTTTTTCCAAGATAGATTTGTTTGATCTCTGGCAATTCATGGCTCTTTCAATATTCTTCACCAGCACCATAATTCAAATGCACAAATGTCTTCAGATTTTCTTATCAATTGCCCAAATTTCATTTATGTGAGGCTATTCAAAACACCACAACTTGGGTCAGAGGTATCTTAGTCTTCAAAGTGATATCCTTGCTCTACAGCAGTTGGAAGTCTTGTGCAGCAGATTTTCCCAGTGCAATACATTGTTTGATCACTTGACTGAAGGAAGCTTCCATGAGCATTGGCTGTGGATCCAAGCAAAAATAAATACTTGATAACTTCAGTCTTATTTCTATTTATTATGATGTTGTTTCTTCGTCTGGTTGTGAGGACATGGGCTTTCTTTCATTGAGGTGGAGCCTTTACTGAATGCTTCAATCTTTGATCTTCATCAACAAGTTATTCAACAAGTAAGATTGTGCCAAATACCTATTGTAGATTGTTCATAAACCTTCTCCAATGATGACATCACATTATTTTTCATACAGTAGAGTTTTACAGATTATTTTATTTGCATGCAGATTAAATAAAAATGGTGAAAGAATACACCCCTAATACATACCTTTCCTGATTTTAATCACTTCTCTATTCCTTTGTTGTGCTATTTTGCCATACTGTGGGGCTTTGCATGTTGTATTGCTAGAAGCGATGGTCACCGATATTTTAAATACCAACAGGATCACCCAAAGTGAATCAGTCTCAGTGAAGCTTCCAGCATCAGAAGAAGCTAAGTAAGAGGGACTGGCTTTCCACTTTTGAGATATTAGTCACAAATGAATAGCAGTAGAACCTTTTCAGATACACATGCATGCAAACAGTCTTCACAGCTGAGGCACAACATATATTGATTGCATTCTTTTCTTTGTAATTCTTCTATCCCAGAATCCAACCTTAACTTAGATTTCTAAAAATTGCTCAGTATTTTTAGTGAACACATAATAAGTCCTAGCATATATTTTGCAAGTCTTGATGCCAAATCAGTTTGCTGTCCTGCAATGACTTGAGCGTTGCTATGCTGGGGAAATCTATGCAACTGGCATTTCCAATGCCAGGTGTGCGATCTAAGCTGAACACATTTCAGTGGAGTTTTTAGACTAAGACAGAGTAGGATGAAGGACCCAGGAATCTATTTCTAAATTTGCCAATGATAACAAGGAATCACTACCTTGTCTGCTTTGCTTGCTTTGGCCATGTCAGCAGAAGGGATCCATTGCGAAGGAAGGACTTCATGTTCAGCAAAGTGGAGGACTAAGGGTGGTGTGCGTGAACCATGATGAGATGAATGGACACAATAGCTCCAACAATGGACTCCAACAGTGATTTTGACACAGGATCGGGCACCTGTTGTCTCTATTGTACATAAGGTGGTCATGAGTCATAGACAGCTCAATGATAACTAACAATTTGATCAGATCAAATATTGTTGTAAATAATTCCTAGAAAAGAATAAGGAGATAGAAAGTGGAGAATGAATAGATATCTTACTATGGAGCACAAAATCTGACTCCTGACTATCACTCTCTGTGCCCCCCCACCCCCTGTCTCTTTTTCTTCCCTTTGCATCACATCTTTATGCTTATTCCTTGGACTTTTCAAAAACCTCTCTTGTCTTAATCACTCTTCTGCCCTCTTTGTTTGCTAGCTCATATTTATCCTCAAAGGCCAATATTTCTTGCCCTGGAAGTGTTAGATGGCCCCACCACATGCTCCTGTGTTCCTATCATTTCCTCACGTATCGCTCTCTGTTTATTACATTGTTAATGCATGTCTTTCTCATTAAGCCATAAGCTCTGTGAATGTCAGGTCTTTGTGGTCTTGCTCATTATTGAAACCTCAGTGCTTGGTATAGAATAAGCTGCACATTTTACCTTTGACAAGAGATTCTCTAAGGTGAATGAGAATGATGCAAATGTACATGAAAATGTTGCAATGATTCAGAGTGAGAAAATTGTATGTACGAGTAAGGAATTGTTTACTGAGATAATAATTCTATTTCTCCTTTATATGTTGCCTAATTTTGAACTGGCTGAAACGTGCCATGAGTAGGCCATGAGAGTCAATGTGGTTTTGAAGATTGGACAAGAATCCAGTTGTAAGTCAGAATTTGCAAGTGATCCTGGGAACTATTGGATAAGTTGATTCATATCTATAAAAACACTGTGGTGGTAAAATATTTGATCTGAACTTCCTGAGAAGGAGCAAAAAGAACCATCAGTAGCATCAGTCCAAGGCTGGTTCTTTTGAGGGAAAGGTCAGACAAGCCTCCTATTGCCAAACTCTCTATGGATTCTGAAACCAGTTGTCCCTGCCACAGCTCTCTGTTTCTTTGTTGGGTCTGATAATGTGTTGCGATGGCCACACAGAAAACACAGACTATCCTCACAAGTCTGAGGCTTATCAGGTGTGGTGCAGTGATTTACCTGGTATGACTCTTCTAGCTATAACCTGTGTTAACTCCCACCAAATGACTGGTTGGCATCAGTGGATTGGTATATTTCTTCTTTTTCTGATGGGTCTAGGAAAGAGAAGGCCAAAAAAGATACTGTCAAAACCTATGTTTCAGTTACGAGTGACTGCTAACAAAATTCAATGGGAGGCTAAAAACTTGGAACTATTAATGTGGGCATTGGTCATTTTTGCCATTGAGCTGGATTTAAAAGGTATTATCTCAGAAACACAAGGGGTGGATCTCATGACCCTAAAAAAGAAGAAGTATGAGAGGAACATATCTGTTGAACACCAAGATCTTTATGAACTGAACTCCTCATACAGGATACAGAGCCATGACCCATCCAGTCCTTGGGTGAGAATGACAAAGCCTATGACTAGAGGACCACCTTAAATAACCACTGCAGTGAAATATCTGGGAGTGTTGGGCTGATGAGCCATGATTTCTCCAGTGTCTCATCGACGTTGGCACACTGAAGGGTAGTCCTTACCTGCAGCTGTAGTTCTCTGACCAGTGGAACTAGTGAAGCCACTTTGAGCTCTGCCCTCATTAAGCCTTGAGTGTAAGAAGGAAAACAGACAATAAGCTAGTAAACATATGCTGAAACATGTATGAAGATGATGATGAAGAACTAAGAGAAAATGCTATGTAAATGTTCAAGAAAGGAGAATATGTGGTGGTATTATCTAGTGACGATTCAGGGGCAGAGTTCAAAGAAGAGTTTGTGTGTAGTCTCTAAGACAGTTGTAGGGTGGTGATGTTTATAGCAGCGTGGTGTGTGTAAATCTACAAGGAACTCATTGTGGAATGAAGCAAATGGGGAAGGGCTCCTACAGCAGTTTGAAGGGTAGGCAAGGACCTGGTGATGGGGTGTTGTGAACCCATTGCTGCTCCCCATGGGGTCTGTACAGACCTGCTTATGGCTACAATGTTGACTACAGTCTGACGCAGAAAAGGAGTTGATGCCGAGGTACCTTGGCAATGACACCTGGTACACTTTTTAGCTGAATGCATACAAGTATGTGTGCACACACACAGAGTAAACATACCAGTGTTGCCATCATTAATTGCTTCATACCCATAGCAACTCCACATGTAATGGAAGAAAACACCCAGGCTTGCACCATCTTCATGGCTGTTTGAACCCTGTTTTGTAGTCACTGCATTTTGAGTGCCTTCTATCCTCTAGGAGTTATCTTTCAGCCTCTATCAGATGAGGTTCTATTGTTATTCATTGAATTTTTATCAGCTGTTTTACAAACGTAGTTCGCCAGGCCTTTCTTCCTAATCCATGTGCTCGTAGAAGCACTGCTGAAACCTGCTCAGGATCATAGCAACATGCCAACCTCCACTGATGAGATACTGTAGCTGGGAATTGAACCTGGGTCTCCGACATGGAAGGTGAGAATTTTATCATCGGGCCACCACTGTCCCCATCTCAAATACCAAAATCCAGACTCACTGCCTTCGAGTCAATGCTAACTCATCACCATCCCCTGTGGGTTTCTGAGCCTGTAACTGTTTATAGAAATAGAAAGGCCAGTCTTTCTTATGAGGAACTGATACCAGTTTCGAACTGCCAGCCACAAGGATCACAGCTGAAGCATAAACATGACTCCATTAGTACCGACATTGTATGAGCAGTGAATCCTAGAAGAGCTGGAAGTCGGTAGGACCCTCCTATTTCCTGAGTCTCCACCTTGAACAGTATGTAGTCTTCCCACCTTCCTATTGCTCTTTTAGTTGTTCCTCTTGGAACAGTTCCCACCTTACCCAAGTGCTGGCGTCTGCAGGTTTTGCCAGGCTAGCATGTCTATATTTTCCCTCACATGTGCTTCTTCTTCTTCTTTTTTTTTTAAAGAAAGTTCACCCATCATCTGAAAGATTTCTTTATAATGAGTGATTCTGATACATGTGTTGGCCATATTCACATAGATCTGGAAGGTTAAAATGATATATATATATCAAATCCATGCCATATATCAAGGTTGGAGACCAGGTTTCATCTGAACTGCCAATGTGGATTAAATTTTAGCAGGAACAGAGGGAACTGTTTTGGACTTACACCTGAATTTAGTGAAGAGAGCGCTGTCATCGATTCTGTTTCTACCTTGAGCACAAAAGGGTAATATAGCACTAGGCCAGTCAGGTACTGCTGAGCCTGCTGTGTCCTCCAGGTATGGAAAATAAATGTGATAAATGCATCCGTGGCACTGGATATACCATCTCAAACCTTGAAATGATGATGCTGGTGCTAAACCTCAACCTTTTGTCTATGCGATAAAAACGTGGGACAGATTGCCAAAACTTGGACTACAATATCATTACTGTTCTTTCAGACCTAGGCTGGTGGATAACAACTGAAAAGCCTTCTGGCATGTCAGTGTAATTTTATTCTAGGATCCATTAGCTACAGGAACACAGTTCAATTAAGATTGGGCAGACTCTGCAAATCTGGTGAGGCCAATTGCCATGGGGTCAGATCATGTGTCTGTGCTCAGTGATACGGTGGAGCCTCGTCAGTTTCTCTCTTCTTACTGCATCCACAGAGATTGCATTCTTTCTGCTTCCTCATTGCAGCTCAAAGCTGCTATGGCATCCCTCTCACTACCTCTGAGGCTTTCCCAGAACATGGAGACCATTTGATTTCCTAAAGCACAGACGATTCCGTTAACAGGATGACACATTCGGAGTCCCTAAGGAGAGTAATTTGGACTCATCAGAGAGCAGCAGCATTTTGATTGGGCGTTAAGTGGGGATCTGCCATTCCCTGTTCAGGTGGTGGAGTTAGGAAGGTTGATGTGTGATATTAGAGATGATTATCCAAGAACTCCATGAATAATTATGCTATTAGTTCTTAACCCGAGGAAGCAGATGGAGAGTGAGGATTTGGGAAAGTCAAAGAATATCTCACATCAGTGTTCTGGCCACACTCATCCTTTAATGAAGAATAGACCAGGGCTGCTTTCTATCATTTAGGAAATCTTGTGGAGGAGCTACACAATTAAGTACTGGATGAAAGTAAAAAGGAGTCAAATTCAAAAGAATTTGTGTTCATATACTCTGACATGTATGAAAATGGATTGTGAAACCAACTGTTTTATTTGTTAAAAATTTTTGTGAACTCACAGGAAGAGTAGTACAGAGATGATGGACCATCCAGCGATGGATATTGAAAGTTCTTTATTCTTTAAAGCAGAGGAGTCATGTTGGGTTAGTGCTTACACATTGGGATGTGTTGTTTGAAACCCCCCAGCCAATCCTGGGGAGAAAGATGGGGCATTCTCCTCCTATAAACAATTACAGAATCAGAAACTCATGAGGGCATTCCTCCCTGCCCTATAGGGTGCTATGAGCTGGCATCAACCCCACGGCAGTGAGTTTAGTTTGGGTTTAGATTTCTCAGAGCAGCAAAACATTTGGGGAATAAACTTTTTGTTGTTGAATTTCAATGTGAAGCAGAAAAGTAAGGATAACTGAGTACTGTGGAGGAGAGAGGGGAAAGCATGATCACCAGGACTCTCCTCTCCTGTCTATGAACTCGACTGTTCAGGAGAAACTTCAAAAACTACTAATATGATCCAGCCTTCTCATTTTATAAACAAGGGCTAAGGTAACTCTCAGAAACACGAGAAACTCAGAAACGTGAGTTATCTGGCTGGATCAGCTTCCTACAAAATTATCTTTTCATTAATTCACGCTTAGTTTTGAATGTTGATCTTCCTGTTTCCTTCACCCTCACCTTCAGCCTCCCCTACTTTATATCATTTGTTCATTGCCTCTTCTATGTTTTTCGAGTGACTGCATTCCTATTTCTGCAATTGAGTCTCATGACAGTTCAATTAAAGAAAATGTACGTGCCTGTCCAGACCTATGAAAATGGAGAAGGAAATATCAGCATGCTTCTTTCCTGCACATGTTCTATAGCGTAAGGTGCTTCCCGCTCCCGAATAGAGTTTTTGAGTCTATGACTCACCCCAAACAAGGTCTGTCTTGTCATCTTTGATTGCACTTCCTGGCCTTGTGATGAGAGAGGAAGGAGAAATTCTCTTCAGTTTTCAGTGGCTTGAGTCCCACTTCTCTTGCTCAGAACTATATCTGGTCTTTGATAGGAGATAAACTCTCAGATCCTGTTTTGTGAGACTTTTAATTATGTGCAAGTTATAGACAGATAGTCACAAATCATAGTGGTGTCCACCATTCTCATAAAAGGGGATAGAAGCATATGGCTGTATTTCAAAGGCTCACCGATTTTCAAAGTCTTGGTCTGATCTTCAGGAATGGGGAAACTGATGTTGACAGTCACGATGGAGAAGAAAAGTACCTGTGGTGGATCACCCAGTTTTACACACGGACTTCCTCTTTCCTCAAGGTCCACTGCGCATCCCACTCTTTCCTTGTTTTGGTTTAACTTGATGGAAGGAACATGCATCAAGTGTCCTCTAAGACAGACTATCAAGAAGAGACAGAGAGATAATGTTATTTTTTTCATTGGGAAGATAATAAGTATTCTAAAAAACCCAAGATCTATGTCTAATTTATAGGATATTTGCACCCTCCAAAGCATTTTTCACCTGCCTTCTTCACTATTTTGTTGGTATTTTTGTCTGAGACCGCAGTTTATGCTTTAGGCTGAGAGCTTCAATACACTCAGTGATGCTGACTGGTATCTTCAATAATGACTGAAACCTTTCCCTTTCACATAGAAGGAGATACAGTTTGATTAAACAGTTCTAATATTGCTGAGACTATGGGTTGGGGTTCCTCTAAATTAATTTGCTCTGTTTGGGCCCATGGCAGCTGATTTCACCATTAAATATGGACTGCCTTCAAGCACATATGGGACTGGAGAGTGACAATGGATCTTCATCTCTTAGAGAGATAGTGTCACACACGCACTCATATATAAAAATAATGAGAGGGAATGTTTCATTGTGTTAGGTACATTTATAAAGAGTGGATTTATATCTCTGGGGGTAGTGTCTTAGTGATTGAAAATTTGAGCCTTTCAGTTGGGCTAGCTGGTTTTGAATCTAGGCCTGCCAATTAATGAGTGCAAACCTCACTATACTCCAACTTTTTAAAGCTATAGGCTCACTCAATGCACTGCCATTGAGTATATTCAGACTCACAGTGACTGTAATGGACAGACTAGAGCTGCCCCCTTGTTTTCTATGACTCTGAATGTTTATGGGAACAGGCAGCTTCCTTTTTATCCTAATGGGTTCAAACCACTGAGCTTGTAGTTAGCAGTCAATGCAAAGCACAAGGTTAATAAGAGTAGGCACTTAAGATATTCTTCTGCAGATTAAATGAGTGAATGTATACACAACTACTAGGGTAAGGTAGAATCTAACCAAAAACTCCTACTGCCTTTGAGTCAATCTTGACTCCTAGTGACCTTATGTAGGGTTTTTTGAGACTGCCAGTCTTTATAGGAGTGGATAGCCTCTTCTTTCTCTCATAAAGTGGCTCATAGATTTGAACTTCAGACTTATGGTTACCAGAAAGTACCTTTAGGAATCCTTAATCTGCCTGGAGTGAGTACTTAGTGCAAGTTACCTATTATTATCGTCATATTATCCAATTATTGTCCATCTGGATGAAAGCCATGCCCTGAACTCCAGTGAGATCTCATAGCTCGTTGGAGAACATCAAGTTCCTGTTCACTTTACGCAATTCCAGTGGTCATTTTTACAGTTGGTCTTCTGGGAACTCGAATGCATCATTCAGTTGCTGACACTTTCTTCTGAGAAGGCTTTTCTTGATCATTGAAGACCAGAGTTAATGTGAAGTCTCTTTCCTGTGACTTCATTTATTTCCTGTGTGTTCATAAGCCCTCCTAATGGGCTACACATGTATCTGATGAATCAAATGTGGAGGAGGACTATGAAAAGGATGAAAAGATGTATAAGACCTGGTCTCAGACCTCAAAAGGCTTGCAGGGAGGGGAGTGATGGTGGGCACCCAGCAGGAGGGAAGGGGATGTAAAGAAACAAAATGTTCTTCATGGTCAAAGAGTGCACTGGCTTGGGAGGGAACTAGACTCAGTAAACAAATTGTCACAAAGCAGGGAGAGGAATGCAAAGTGCTAAGGGAAAGCAGAAGAGGAAGTGACTAAGGCAGCCTGAGGGCACAGGAAGGTGTCACACGGAAATAAACTGGATCTTGTGTCACAAGAAGGGGTGGGGAGGGGGTGAGGGTTTCTAGACAGAAGGCATTGAATGTGCAAAGGCACAGCACCCAAAAGCAGGCAACAGTGGCCAGCAGAAGTCGTTTAGGTGTGCAGCGCCATCCTGTCTGAAGGGCACATCACTCTCTAAACTCCTTACCTAGGCCAGCAGAGGCTTGTGTGAGGCAACCCCTGGTCATCTTTCCAAGCCCATCCCAGGCCTCACTGCCTGTTTGTAATCAGTGTCATTGTAATTGCTGTTTTTGCAGTTTGTTTGTTGTTTTAGGTCACCTTTTCTCTGGCTTGTTTCCATACTCAGTCTTTGCTCAGTTTCCAGGTCTCACATTTTCCATGAGGCTATCTTCAGTTACTTTCCTGAAGCAGGTTCCATGCGATTCCTTTTCACTGCACATATTACCTAGAACACGTCACACCAGGAGGGGTTGTGGCATGTCTACTACCTACCCAGTCTCAGCGTTTACTCTGGAATGTTGCATTGTACATCACACAGCCTCACGTCTCCTTCTATATCTCTGTACCCAGGCACACTGTCAGTATTTATTAAATGGAGAAATGGGAATGTAAATGAATGAATGAATGAATGAGTAAAAAAGTGGAAAGGAAAGGACCTGAATTGCTTCTTTAGTTTCCACAGGTTCAATGATCAAATTCTGTGTCATGGGAGTCTGATGTATATGGACTATATCAATATTTTCCTTCCTAGTGCTGGACTGGTTACATGTTGGGCTGCTAAACATGTGGTTGGTAGTTCAAAGCCACCAGCCTCTCTACAGGAGAAGAGATGAGACTTTCTACTCCTGTAAAGTGATACCCTGTCAGAAATCCAAGGGACAGTTTTACCCTATCCCAAAGGATGCTGGGTCTGAATCAAGGGTTTGGTTTGCGCATTTGATTCAGCCTGTAAGGGGCAGTGTTAGTTAGGTGGCCATGGACTGGGTGTGCACCTCCTTTGAAAGACCCTTTCAGGGCACTCCCCATGCAGCTTCTCTGAATCTAGGGTCGGGTCGGGTGCATGCTTCTCTTATTCATCATTTTAGGCCTGGAACAGAGGAAAAGGTAGCAGTGAAGCTCCTGTCTTTTCATGTTACTATCCCTATTGGCTTCTCTCTAGTCCGCCCACTTCTTTGTAGATAATCTGTCTGTCGAGTCTCTCTTCAGTTCACCTATGCAATTTCTGACAGGACCTAAAGAGATACCAGGAGGGGAGACGAGATTAGGGAGGGACTTACCTGTTGTGTACCTAAAAGTTCAGATCATATTCACTTGGTGCTGTCGTTGCTAGGTGCTCTTGAGTCGGTTCTGATTCAGAAGGACTCTCCGTACAACACAGTCCGGTAGCCTCCTCCCATTTGTTATGTGCAGCACACTGTGGCATCCACTGTGTTAACCCATACTACTTGAGGGTTTGTGACTTTTTTCCCAACCTTTTACCAATATAATGTCCTCTTCTGAAGACTGATTTTTTTTAATAACATATCCAATGTACATGAGATAAAGTCTTGCCATCCTCACTGATGAAGAGCATTCTGGTTACATTTCTTCCTAACAAGATTTGTGTGTTGACAGTCCACAGTACTTTCAATGTTCTTGCCCAATACCATAATTTAAGTACATCAGTTCTTTGGTATTCCTTATTCATGGTGCAAATTTCACATGCCTATATGAAAATACCATGGTTTGGGTCAGATGTACCTTAGTAGTTAAAGGGGCATCCTTTTTCTTTAACACTTAAAGAAGTCTGTGCAATTGGCCCAATGAAATCCTTGCTTAATTTCTTTACTACTGCTTTCATGAGCATTGACGTTGGATCAAAAAAAATCAAAATCCTTGATAACTTCACTATCTTCTTTAATTCACACTGTTGTTCCAGTTTGGGTTTTCTTTACTTTGGGTTACAATCCATACTTAAGAGTACAGTTTTTAATTTTCATGATTAACAAGTGCTTCAAGCTATTCTCCCATTCAGCAAGCAAGGATGTGTTATCTGCAGATAGCAGGTTGTGAATAATCCTTCCAATCCTGATATCATACTCTTCTTCATACAGTCAAATATTTTTTATTATTTTCTCAGCATATTGATTGACTGAGTATGATAAAAGTATACAACTTGATATACACCTTGATTTTAAGCCATGTCGTCTCTTGTTTGAACATCGGCTCTTGGTCCATGGACACATTCTCATGAGCAGAATAAAGTGCTCTGGAATCCCAACTCATTTAAGTATTATCTGCAGTATGATATGATCCACAGAGTTGAATGCCTTTGCATAGTCAGTAAGATCTAAATAAACATAGTTCTGTTATTCTCTGAATTCAGTCAAGATTTCTTTCTGGAATCTCCCTCTTGATGCACTGCTGCATGGAGAGCTATTAAAAATAGACCTTTACCCAAGGAGAGGCCACAACCCAAAGAGTAAGGTGTAGAGCCTGCTTTCAGTACAGAAATGTTCTCCCAACATTTTTATTAAAAGATCATTTTATTAGGGACTCCACAACTCTTATTACAATCCATACATTGATTGCAGCAGGCATGTTTGGACAAATGTTGCCTTGATTCATTCCTAGACATTTACTTTCTATAGAGTCCTTGGTATCAGTTCCTCATTTTTCCCTCCCGTCCCCATCCTCATACCACCTTGATACATTATAAATTATTATTCTTCTCATATCTTACACTGACTGCTGTCTACCAGCCTCTGTATTTTCTCTTGCTATTCCTCCTGGAGAGGGGTATATGGTAATGTGTCCCCTCCCCACCTTGTCCCTACCCTTCCTTTATGACTATTCCCACTCCTGTTCCTGGATCCATGTGACATGAGCCCCCATCTCTTTTCTATACCTGTACACATGCTCTGGTGTAGTCTGAATTGAAAAGCAATACTGAGTTCATCATAGTGGGAGATGAGGAAGTCTCAAGGAACCAGAGGAATATTGTGTGTTTCATTGACGATTCACTGCACCCTCAGTGACTCTACCCTTCCCTGGATCCCCTCTGTGGGGGGATTGTCCCATTGTTTTGAGTCTCTACTCCCCCCACACCCTCATTCTCAACAGTATGTTTTGTTTTTTGTTTTGTTTTTTGTTTTGGGCATCACTGCTCTCCGGTGGTGGAAGTAGGAGGCCCAGCCCCACTGCTGGAATTGAACCTCCGTCCCAGTGGGCCACAGTCCCGCGCACAACCACTATGCCACTGGGGCTCAGCCCAACAGTATGTTTTTTTAAAAATAATTTTATTGGGGGCTCATACAACTCTTATCACAATTAGTGCATCAATTGTACGAATCACATTTGCACATTTGTTGCCATCATTCTCAAAATATCCTCCTTCTACTTAGGCCTTTAGTATCAGCTCCCTGTATTTCTCCTTCCTCTCCATTCCCCCTCACCCATGAATCCTTAATAATTTACACTGTCAGATGTATCCCTTCACCCACTTCCCTGTTATCCATACCCCAAGGAGGAGGTTAAATGTAGAACCTTATAATTAGTTCCCCCTTTCTACTCCACCTTTCCTCCACCGTCCCAATATCATCACTCTCACACTGGTTCTGAAGGAATTATCTGTCCTGAATTCCCTATGTTTCCAGCTTCAGTGTACATTCCCTGGTCTAGTTGGATTTGGGAGGTAGAATTGGGATCATGATAGGGGTGGGAGGAAGCAGTTAAGAACTAGAGGAAAGTTGCACATTTCATTGTTGCTGCACTGTACTGGTTCATTTCTTCCCTGTGATCCCTCTGTAAGGGGATGTTGCTTCAACTATTGGTGGACTTCAGATCCCCAATTTGTATTCACTCTCATTTATAATGATATAATTTTTAGTTCTTTGATGTCTGTTACCTGATCCCTTTGACACCTCACCGTCACCCAGGCTGGTGTGCACTTTTCCTGTGGGCTTTGTTGCTTCTGAGCTAGATGGCAGTTTTGTTACTTTCAAGTTTTTAAGAGTCTAGAAGCTACACCTTTTGATACCTGGGTACCATCAGCTTTCTTCACAACTTTTGCTTATGCACACATTTGTCTTCAGTGATCATGTTGGAAAGGTGAGCATCATGGAATGCCAATATAACAGAACAAAGTGTTCTTGCATTGAGGAAGTACTTGAGTGGCAGTCCAGTGCCCATCTGCTCAACAATATGTTTTTGTTTGTTTATTTTTATGTGTCTTCTGATGTCTCTTACCTGATCCCGATGAATGCTCATGATCACACTGTCAGTGTGCTTCTTCCAGGTGAGTTTCTAGCTTCTCTGCTGAATGGTTGTGTCTTTAACTTCAAGCCTTTAAGATCCCAGACACTGTATCTTTTTGTAGTTGGGTACGGTCCACCTTTTTCACTACATTTACTTATGTGCTCATTTTGTCTTCAGAGAGTATGTTGGGAGGGTAAACTTTTCAGAGTGCTGATTAGTTAAAACAAAGTATTCTTATATTGAGGGAGGTTTTAAAGGGAAGCACAAAATCTGTCCACTTCCTCAGGGTGTTGCTATACAAACATATGTACATAGGCCAATACCTATATTTTTGTGGATCAATGCATTTATATCTGCACACAACTATGCTAATACATCTGTTGATTAAGTACCCCATCAGTGAAAAATGTTTGAACTCATGATCTTGTAATAAAACTATACCACTATATTTCTATCCATATATTTCTCATACTGTATGTATAACTATCTAAAACCATTTGTGTTATATGTGTTACACATATTTTGGGTCATTTTGTAATAATTTTTCTATAGTAAAATATTTAAAAGTAGAAATTTTTAAAGATTTGATGAAGCAAGAGTTACGGTCCTAAAATATTTCAAATCAAATTTTAACTTTGTTCACATTAAAAACAATCCCATTTGAATTTTGAATGCATAGCTTTGAGATGTCTTAATAATTTAATATTCATTGAATATATAAATACATATTTTGGCTAATTTCAATATGCATTCAGAGTGGCATTCATGGTTAAGGATGGTCCATATAAATTCCGCAGCTTTTCAATACCTCAATTGGTGGGGGGCAGCTAACTTCTTCACATACTGGACTGGATTATCTCTCTTGGGAACATGCACCATAGTGACAAAGTGCTTGTTCCAAGACTGAAAGGGGCAGCTCTGTCATTCTCCGGACCACATACACTTACTGGTTGTCTTATATTAATTTCAAAACATGGTTGTTTCTGTCCACACCCACTGTGGGACTCTTTGTAAGACTTTTACTAATTTTGTGATTTCACAGTGCACTAAAGCAGGACTAGAATCCCACAGATTCACTAAGGCAGGTGCTCCTCAGTCTAAGTGGAATTGTGAGGCAATCCTCACCATTGTCAACTCCTTCAACGACTGGAAACTCAACTGCCACTCGGCTTGAAAAAACACCCACACCCCAACCCCACACTCACTGTCATTGAGGGCACGCTGACTGACTCCTAGGAACCCGGTAATGGCCGGGGAGAACTGCCCCGTGAGCTTCCAAGGCTCTGGCTATTGGTTCACAGGAGTAGAAAGCCCTGTCTTTCACTGACGATACCTCACATTGCTATCTGAAAGATGACTGGTAATATGCAGACAGGCAGAATTGTGCCATAGTGAGCACTGCTGTTAGGTGGCATCTGGTTAATTTTGACTCATAGGGACATCTCATGACAAAGTAGAATTGAGGGTTCAATTCACCTGCCTTTTACAAATGCACCACACTTTTCCATCAACTTAAATCTTAATCTCTTATTTTTCTTAGATAAAAATAAATTTATACAGAACTTCCATTGGTTTCTTCTTTATCTCATTTAACTGGGTTGCATATTCTCTTCTCTGAAGGGTACTTGTATCAATTGTGCTAAGTAAAGGTAAGAAACTTTTGATACATTATCTAAATTAAACCTCAGAACAACTTTGAAAGATCATCATTAATTGACATATTTAATAATAGCTAAACTTATATGGGAAAGTTTGACATTGAATAAGGAAGCCTGAGGAAGAATTGACACATTTGAATTTTGGTGCTGGCAAATACCAAAGGTACCATGGACTGTTAAAAGAACAACAACAAAAAAATCTGTCCGGGAAGAAGTATAGCCAGAATGCTCCTTAGTGGCAAGGATGGTGAAACTTCATCTCATGTGCTTTGTACACATTATCAGGAGACCCCAGTCCCTGAAAATGGTCATTGTGCTTAGTAGAGTCGTGGGGCAGAGAAAAACAGGAAGTCTTTTGATCAGGTGGATTGACACAGCAGCTGCCTGGATGGGCTCATACATAAGAACAATTGTGAGGACGACCCAGGACCAGGCAGTGTTTTCATTCTGTCAAACATGAGTCAGATCTGACTCACCAGCACCTAACCACAACCAAACTTACTTGAACAGGTCAAGGATTTTTCCCAGAAACTATAATATGACCAAGAAAGGTTCAATTTAATGTAGATCCAAATGTGCCCACAGAATCTGTCCTTAACCTACCACATAATACTAATTTTCTCAATAAAATAGGAGGATCAGGTTGGCAGACTTACTTGACTTCCATTCAAGTAAATCTGGGGAGAACTGTGTTGATTACCTGTTTAAAGGCAGAGAACCTTTAAGGCTAGGCCCTGTGTTCTTTTTCTTCATTCAAATCAAGACTATGCCCTTCCCTCTCTATAATAATTCACCCTGTGGTTTCTCCCTTCTCAACTAGAGATATACTTGTTTGCTATGAGTTAATGCTTTAAGTGAGCCAAGGTTTTGATGGGAGAAATAAGAAATAGACAGCATGATGTTTTTAGCTTATTGCTCCTGGCCTCAAGTTCCAAGATGTTGAAATGAAAGTCAAAGCACATTAAGAGTTGCTAGAGAAATGATGATGGGAGACCATTCAAGAAAACACTTAGAGGAGAGAGCCACAGTTGCAAGGTGGAAATGTGTTTTCCATTTCTATATACATGAGTCAGAAAAGGTCCATTTCGCTAGACAGACTAGCACTACTTCATAGAGTTTTTTTGTGTGTAATCTTCGTGGAAGCAGTTCACTAGGACTTTCTTCTTGTGCATCACTGGTGGATTGGAACCATTGACCCTTCTGTGGATAGCCAAATGCTTAAACATTATACCACCAGGGTTCATTGTCAAGTGCATACTCTATATGCCGCCTTAGGACCTGCTACCTGGACAGCAGATGCTAATTCTTGGGGAGTGAAAAACCAAAAATCTCAATGCCATTGAGTTGATTCCAGTGCGCAGTGACTTAACAGGTCAGAGTATAACTGCCCCTGTGGGCTTCTGAGGTTCTAAATCTTAATGGGAGCAGAAAACTCACATCTCCCATAGAGTGGCTGATGGTTTTGAACTCCTAATTTTGTCCTTAGCAGCCCGACTCATAACCTACTTTGGCACCAGGACTCCATCTGTAGTGGCAGGCACAACCATTTCCATGAACACTCAAACTTCTGAAGAGTCTTGAGTCTGACCTGCACTTTATAGAACTCCTGAATTCTGAAGGCTTATGACTACTTGAAAGGACCAGAGTGAGGGGTGGGAGAGAGGTGGACTAGCATAAATATCAGCACTGTGTATATAGCACAGATAGCAGTCTAGACCAGGGGTCCTTCAAATATAGCCCCCAGGCCACATGCAGCCCGCTGAGGACATTTATCTGCCCCCCTGTGTTTTTGCTGCCACTGTCTGTTCTGCTTAGCAGCCAGCTCATCCCAGACCTGCAGTAAATTTGTTCATAGTTTGTTTTGTTTGTTTGTTTTTTAACTGTAGCCCTGCCCTCCAGTGGCGTGCGGGACAGTGAAGTGGCCCCCTATTTAAAAAGTTTGAGGACCTCTGATCTAGACAATAGTGGGAGTGGGGAATGAGATGAGAACGTCTATGAAATTTGAAAGAGAAACCATAGGGGTGGATAACAGATCAAAAAGCCAGGCGGCCGGAAACAGATGGATCAGCTGATTCACACTGGGAAAGAGTGTCTTTTGTTCTTTACACCCCACCGCCTGCCTACCTGTTCTTAAGCCCACCCCCAGAGGAAGCTGGCTGAGAAGTAAATCATGTTAGCTCCTGATAAACACATTTTCAAAGAGTATAGTCTGGGAGGAGAAAGAACACGGGCAGGGAATTTTGTGCCTGCAAAGCAATTCACAGTGATCCACTGGGATGCCCGGGGAAGTACAGAGCGTTCTGTTTAGGAGTGGTGAGAGGCAGCCCTTCCCGCAGAGTTCCTTTTCCTTCCGGCTGGCTTGGTTGAGCGGTTCACATTGCTGAATACTAGGCTTTCATAATGGCCCGGAAGATTTGGGAAGGACTCTCAGGTTTCTGTTTGGACATACAACTGTGGACCTGCCTACAGGAACTTGCCCTCTGGTGACTGGGGCTTAGAAGCCACTGCCGTCTTCCTGCCGCAGTCCCCTCCGAGCTCTTGCTGGCATGATTAGTGTGATCACACAAGAACCTTGCCTTTGGGAGTGCTGGGGTGGGGGGCGAGCGGGCGGGAGAAGAGAAGAAAGGGAGCCCAGAGGAGGAAAGCTGTGAGTTGTTAACAGGACTGGAGAGACTAGTCCACTTTCACGCTCCTGTCCTTAGACTTCACCAAAGGTCGATGTTTCTCCTGGTAAATGCCAGGTGACGGACTCTCTTCCCTGGGCTCAGTAGCCACTGCCATACTTTTCAGTGAGTTTTAAGTCCATCCTAGTTTACCTTCCCCCTTTTCCACCTTATTCACCACATGTCTCCAGCTGCTCTTTCTCATAGCAGATGAGCTGAGCCTGGTCTTCCTGACAATATTTGCTGTCATGGATTTCCACTCTTTCTAACTGGGTTTTCTTCTCTGTCTAGGTCATGCCTTTCCCTAACTTGTGCCATCACTTATCCCATCTCCATTTTCACTGATGTGATCGCCTCTGCCCAGACCTATGTTCAGCACTCTCTTCCTCCACAAATGTCTGCTCTCTCTTGAAATCTTGGAGTTCTCTTGAAAATGTCAATTCCTCAAGTTAGAGATTTTACTTACCTCATCACTTTAAAAATACATTAAGATTTATTTTATATTTATGAGCTCTATTTTATCACTGATTGACTCTTTTCAGCTTCTTCCATTCTTTAATGACAAAAAATGTGTCATATTGGGAATGATTGAAGGTCAGACATGTTTAATTTGGAGAAGTTTCACGTTTATTGTGCAAATTGTGCCTCCAAATATGAGGAGTTAGATTATTAACTCAAGTATTATGTTTTCTTTGCAATACTAACATGGAGAATTTGAATCAAAAAGTAAAGCAACAGTGGCATAGTTTCAATACACTGCAAGATGAATTTTTTTTTACCATGGAATTATTCAAAGATGAATTAATCTGCTTTGCATAGCAGCTGCCTTCTTGTTACTAGAGCCATTCAAACTAAGGTTAGGTTGTTATTGAATTGATTCAAATATCAAATGACCTCTTAAAGGATTTCTGAATCCTAAGACTTTGTGATTCTCATAAAAAACAAAATCACTTACACTCTTTTTCATCCAATATGTACCATACATCATAATGGTGTCCTTTTCTGCTTTTCTTTCATTTAGCACATATACAAAAATAACACAGGGATACTATGAAAACTTCTAAGCAACACAAAGTACATACATTTCAAAATCTGCTCCTCCTTTTCCCACTCACCAAGTCATCACTGCCAACTGAATATTTTAGGTAGATATATAAATATATTTCTGTTTAGCAATCCATGTTTTTATATTGAAATATCCTATATTTTATATTTTGAAAGCTACCTTCTGTCCACTACAGCCTGTGGTGGGAATTTTCCAGGACAACATTCTGGAAATTGATCTCACTGTTTTGATAGTGTGCATGAAATTCAATAGTCTAAAATGGAAGTTAGCAACTTT
>PVJH01018280.1:0-45603 GCA_004026705.1 Nesogale talazaci | reverse complement strand
CTGGGTGCCGAGATGAATAAGACACCGGTTTCTATGCACGCTCACCCCTTCTCAAAGCAGACGTCTTGTTTCTCTTGTGAAGAGCTTGGTTTTATTTTGTAAGAGTAAGTTGTTGAGGCAAGAAAGGGCTTGTTCCCCACCCCCGCCCCCCAATCATCAGTGCATGAGTCTGAATGAGTGAATGAGCGAATGAACAAGTGAAAAATAAATGGGAGCTGCTTTGTCCAGCTTGGCATCACCCCCTTGGACTTAATGTCCTGCACAACCCTCTCCCAACTCTCAGGTTGATTAGGGTTTAGAATGCACAGAAGGAAGCCTACTTCTTCAAAGGGGGCTTGGACAGTAACTGAGGTCATAGAAATCTGGGAGACTTATTTCAGAGGGAGCCCACGGATGGGACAAAGGGTTCCTGTGTTTGGGTGTTAATCATAAAGCTGGAAGGTTGAGTCCATTCAGAGGTGCCTCAGAAGAAGGGCGTGGCAAGCTGCTCCCCCAAAACCCTGCCACTGGAAACCCTGGGCATGTAGAGAGATGTAGAGACGGCATGTGTGGACATTGACTGCAAGTAGCAGAGATGAGAGTCATCAGAACCAGACTCTCCAGAGCAGGTCCACCCCTGCCATCCCGAGGGAGGAGAGAGAACCACAGCTGAGTCTGGGGTTGGGTAGAGGTTCCAAAGAGAAGGACAAAGAGCCCAGAGTTCAGTAGGAGAAGTGGGTGGGGCTTGGGAAAGCTGTATCCCGAGGACCCAGAGAAAACACCAAGGTGTGAGCTAAGAGGCCGGGCAGAGTGGTATTTCATGCTGGCAGCCCCGTAATTCTTCAGGCTCCAGAGGCAACAGCCTTCAGCCTGGCCTGACCAAGAGCTCTGTATCAGGCAGAACCATGTTGAAAATATCAAAGTCCCACAGAATAAGGGGAAAAATGAGTCCGGGGCCCAATACTTCATCCAAAACGTCAAAGTTTTATTGCCCAAGGAGACCCTCAAGCCAAAAGGCAACGTAGTGGGGGTACAGGAAAGAGTATTATGTAACAGGGCCCTGCAGGTGTGGGGGAGCGGCGGCAGTGACCTTGGGTAATCACAATGGAGCCTATTTACTAAGCACCCTGCAAGGGGCTTTGCAACTACCGTTGCACCCACCGCAAAGAGCAGCGACTGCTTCAGGGAGCGTCTGCCCTATTTCATGGGGATGGAAAGGGAGGTCCTGCCTTAGGAGCTCACCACATATACATGCCCGTACATGCCACGAGAGTGAGAACGACACAGGGGAGACCCCCGGAAGTCTGTGTCATCAGGATGAACCCTGCCATTGCTACTATCCAACCATTTTCTGACAGCAGAAATGGCAATTTCAAAGGGCTCCACTTTGTGTTATATGTATGAGCAGATCTGGTTTTGCACACAAAAATATAGACATGTTGTACCGAATGCAATTATATTGTAGTGATTGAGGATAAAGTGTTATCCATACATAATGTGATAAACATAGGCTGCAGAAGGCGGGGTGGGCTATTGAACTAAACTCAGTGAGAATGCTGACTGCTGTCTAGGGGACCTTGAGTCAATCTTCCCTGT
Organism: Nesogale talazaci; assembly: GCA_004026705.1. Classification (NCBI taxonomy): domain Eukaryota; kingdom Metazoa; phylum Chordata; class Mammalia; order Afrosoricida; family Tenrecidae; genus Nesogale; species Nesogale talazaci. The sequence continues at coordinate 44,028 of PVJH01018280.1, read as the reverse complement.
GTCTCCGTGCCCTCACCTGTAAAAGGAGCTAACAGTACTGACCTTATAGGGTTGGTCTACGAATTGGACACACACCGGCAGAGTGTGTGTGAGTGCCTGGTGAGGATGGCTTTGGTGGTGGTGGTGGTGGTGGTGGTGGTGGTGGTGATGTGAGGAGCCATTCAGTGAGCTCCAATGCATGACAGCTCATGGCACCCTGTCATGTTCATCCTTGACCCAGTTAAGTCCATACAGACCATAAGCTGCAATCATGCAGGTGTTTTGCTCATTAATTCCTTGTGACAATCGCTACCCTCATGCCACAGGGAGAAGCATGGGACTCTGAAAAGACGTGCTCGAGTGTATACATCTAAGAAAGACTCAGCAAGATTTCAAACTCAGGGCTTTCTGAATCCCAAATCCTGCTTCTTCTTCTCAATTTCTCGCCTTCTCCTGATATTTTGCCTACACTTTGGCTTACCATTTGGTGAAAGGAGAGAAATTGGACCCACCAGCTGACTGCATGGTTTCTTCCAGGGTCCTCACCAGAAAGCTCATGTGAAGGCATCAGCATCAGACATTACAAGTTACAATGCATCCGGTCATACTCAAGGCCTTAGCCTTTGCCGTGTGGCCAAGAACACATTCTGAATTAAAGTTCCAATTTTGTTGTTGTTGTTATTTCTGCTATTTCTTTCCAGAGTCCTCTGTACATTTCCTAATTAATCACTCCCACTTAATTTCCTAAAGCAATCACATCCTCCCCGCAGGCAAGCAGCCTCATCTCAGGCAGAAGCACACACACCAGCTGGCCCTCAGCTATGTGGGAGGGTGTGAGCAGACCTTGGACGTAGCCCAAAGAGTGGCACAGACACAGGAGAAGCACCGCCCAGTAAGCTACCCACAGAGGACTCTCTTCCCATCCTGATGACATGTGTCCTTCCTGGTAAACAAAGGGACACTGGGATTAGGTTTTTCAAGGAAACCCTAGGATGCTGAAGTGCCAGTTGGTATTCCAAGATGCACGAAGACTCTGCCAGCAGGTACTCTGTGGTGCTGGGCAGGATTCCACTCCTCCCTTGACTGCTAAATCGGGAGTGACCTTGGACAAGAGCTTTTCCTTTTGCTGTTTAAAACGAGAGTCATGCAGGTCTAAGGTCCACTCACTGCCATCGAGTGAATGCCAACTCATAGGGACCCTATCCATGTAGGGTTTCCATACTTTTGTATAGCTTCCCTGGAGAAGACCGCCTCCTGTATCTCCCGATGAGTAGTTGGTAGGTTTGAATCACTGAACTTGATGTTAGTAGTCCAACCTCTAAACCACCGGGCCACCAGGGCTGCCGCCATGGGCAGGAACCACAGATACAAACACCGAGAGGACCCATGCAGATAACACCCATGAACGATTTAGCCTCTAGCTCAGAAGAACCACAGGATGTTACCTGGCAGCTGATGCACAATCTCAGTGTTGGAGTCAAAGTAGGGAGTGGTGGGGACTGCGGACTAGAGACGCACCCCACCTCAAAACCAGCCCATTACTGCCACATAGCCACAGAGACCCCCTGTTGTCAGATGCTCCTAGTGGAAAAGAGACAAGGTTTGCATATGAATTCACCCTGTCTTAATATGTTGGCAAGAACTTGTCATAATAGCAAAACATGCACTAGGAGAGCTCATGCAGTGTAAACCAGAGCCAACTGTGAGGCTGGATTTGGCCAACCGGCCATCACTTTGCAAACTCCGCTAGGGCAAGGGTTGGATGGTGTAACATGCCGGCCACACACGGAACACTCACTACATGGTAGCGGTGGTGATGGCCATGAACGTCTCTGGGTAATGCAGAACCCCGGGCTGTCACCATGGATGTAGGGCCTCTTGCTAGCTGCCTGTTTTAGGAACATCTCAGGAGGCCTGTGAGGGTGCGAGGGAGATGAAGCAGTGGACAAAGCATGCACACTGCCTCATTCATTTAAACACACTTCCCTAGGGTAGGCGAGAAAGGGGTTCTCCACACCAGGTGATTTTGTTCCCAAAGGAATATTCGGAAGGGTCTGGAGGCACTCCTCAAGGTCAAATCTAAGAAGAAGTTCACTGCTGGGCTTCCAGTGGGCCCAGCGAGGGCAAGGCTATCTCTAAGCACCCCCAGTGCAGAGGACAGCGCCCCCCAATGACCCAACCCCACACATCAAGGGTGTCAGAGCGGCAAAGCTTCCTTCTGCATGCTCTAGGGAGGGCAGACTTTCCAGAGACAGAGGTTTGGCTGGGTGCCCATACCACAGGATATGGGAGAGGCCGGGGGTGGGGGGAGCCAACGGGCCGTGGGGGTGGCAGGTGGGAGAACCAGCATCTATAATTATCTCCTCTGTGAGGCTCAAGGCCCAGTTTTCGCTTTCCTTCCGACAGCATCTTCTCGTCATTGTCTTCCCAACTGTCACTTCAACATGATTTCCTTCAAAGACAGGCTGTTGAAGAGGCACGAACAAGCCACGTGAGCTGGCAGAAACAGAGGTCTGGAGATGACCCTCTGCAGCCAAGGTCACTCGGCAGCTGTAAGGCAGGTCCTGGAGAGAATCTTCCTGGGCCCTGACATCACCTCCATGTTCCTGTTGCCATGGTAATTATACATCCATGCTGTCTATACAGTAGAGCAACGGCTCCCCAGTACATTCCTACAAAGCACTGTCGAACGTGCACTCCTTGTTCCATGGACGAGAAGGCAATTGCGTCTTTGTGTCTTTGATAAGACACACATGGACTATCAGCCTTCACCCTTGCATGGTTCAAATACGCAAGGTTAGATTGCACTGAGGTTGTCGTGCACGGCCATGACTACTCCAAACAAAGAAAACGGTGCTGAAAGCAAGAGCGAGTGCGTCTGGTTCATCCCCAGAAAGGAAAGGCAATGGACTTTCATCCACCCCTGCACTTGTGAGCGTCTCACACATCGTATCTCATTTCATCTTTGCTGGAATTGCAAGAAGTTCCTGAGGTTGGTTTTGTCCAACACTCCCACATCATAGGAAGCTCTGGGAGTCTTATAAAACTCCAGCGTCCAGGCTTCACCTCCCCACCCTCCAAGTGTTCAATGAGGATTTCTGGGGGCGAGATCCAGGTGTCAGTAATTTTCAACACCCCCCTCCCCACCCTTGGTAATTCCAATAACCAGCTCAGTTTGGGAACCAGGGCATCAGGACTCATTAACCTCGTTTTGAGAAGACACGGATGTCCCAGGAGGAAAATGAACTTGCTCGGCAGGAACCAGGAGCTCTCATGGTGCTCTGAGTTAGGCATTGAGGTACAAGGCCAGCACTTTGCACCCCCAGCCACTCCCACAGAGACTGTCTGCTCCCCCCGAAGACCTTGTAGCCTCAAAAAACGCTATCTAGCCTCACCAAGAGTCAGAAAGGACCCAATAGCGGCGGGCTTGGACTTGGACTTGGTTGAAGAAGGAAGGACATGTGATTCCTGTCCAGGTCTGAGTTTCTCCAAAGGTCATTGTCTTTCTCTGTGTGTCAAGCCCTCCCCGGAAATGGGTCGCCCAGGGACTTCTCCGTGTGCATGATGTGACTGCGAGTTTGTGAAAGGAAGCAAAAGGGAATTCCCTGGAAGTTTTTTCCAGAACCTCTGGATTCAATTGTGATCTCGAGAACAGGACAGAGCAAAAAGAAAGCAGCAAAGGTCTGGTCGCTGCACAGGAGCTTAGGAGGAATGGGAAGCCACCCCAGCCACTGTCTTTGTCCCTCTCTTCCTCAGGGAGCAGGCACCCCCCTGTTTTCACCGGGTGTGTCAGTCTGGGTAGAGTAGGGAACCGAGTCCACAGAAACTCACATATGTAAGGAAGGTTTATATAAAGGCTAAGTGTATATTGAGAAAGCACCCCAACCTAGTGTTATCCACGTCCACGAGTCCAACATGACCCCATCACTCTGACAGAGACTTATAAAATCCTTCTCAATCTCATAAAATACATGCAAAGACCCAGAATGCAGAAGGAAAGCTGAATCAGTGAGGGTGTCAGCATCTCAGCACTGGCCAAGGTCTCCACACAGCTGCTCCAGCACCAGGCTGTGTCAGGGTAGGGCCACATGGCTTCTCCTCAGGGATGTCTCCCAGGAAGTGAGCCTTGCCAGCTGAGGCAGGGAACTGGCACCCTGGTCTGACCATCAGAGAGCGAGAGACCCAAGAACTAGAAAGGCGAGATTCACTGAGCCATTTATCTCATTGCCCTTCCATAAATCCCACGTGTTTATCGACCAGGTTGGCACAATAAACCTTCGCTATCTCACTTGACTCATGAGCTTAACCCCGGATGAGGAGATAGCCGGGAACTGATGAGAAATCCACCATCGCTTATGTCCAGGAGTGCAGAAGTTGATGTCTCACTAAGGTAAGGGAGGGACCACTTCCTGGGCGAAATATACAACCTGCTGACTAAAATGGAAGATCTGGAAGGGCAGGTCAAAGCAAGGAGACATAAGGTAATTCACGGTAACATGATGAGCCTCCGGTTAAAACAAAAACAAAAGCATTGCTGTAGAGTCCACTTTAATTAACGACAACCCAAAAGGGCTTTCTGAGCTTTCATCGTGATGAGAGCAGATCACCAGGCCAGCGTAGCCCTGCCAGCCTCCAGATGAGTAGCTGTGAGCCAACTGCTACACGATCTATTTCGAGCATCTCCAGACCTCAGTAGAACTCAGTCTAATCAGGACTACGGAGATGAGAAATATGCAGAAGAACCACCCTTTAAACTGGGAGAAAGCCAGTTAAAATTAACAAGTGTTGTTTGTGTATTTTTTCTTCTCTAAAAATAGGGTCAATGTCCCTTACCAGATTATCTAGACTTCTGAAAACACAAACACAAACAACCTTTTTTTTTTTTTTATCGTCGATGAGGCAAGGGTTGAGAGGGCAGACCTTCGGTTTTACACGTGATGATTTATAACACAGTTTCTTTCAACTCTTCCATCATAATCCCCTCCAAGGCCCCATCTCCTCCTTCCTCACCATGTTTCAATTCCTCCTGTGCTAACCCTCTCAACTTTGTCCTTGGGAAAATGCTCCCCATTTAGTTTAAGACGACCATGTATTCACTTCCAAAACTGAAGGGTGAGTAAGGGTCACAGTCGTGGGCATCCCAGCAGTGTCTAACTGGCCAGCATGCTTGGCATCGTTAATGATTTTGAATTCTGTCCCACGTTGCTCTCACATTCCACCCAGGACCTTCTAATGGGATCCTTTTCAGAGCACTTGATAGTGGTGGCTGGGCACCATCTAGTTCTTCTGCTCTCGAGAGTATGGAGACTGATATTCCCGTAGTTTATTGGCTCATTGGACTACATGTTTTCATATGTCTTTCTGCGTTCATCACTGTCCCTTCCTCTACACGTGGAGAGAACAATCACTGCACCTTCGATGTCTGCCCAGAGCTTTTACAGCCTTAGTCATAGCTACACTCTTTTTACAAAAATGCATGTTGAGGCATTGGGAAGTCTTAGAGAGAAAAGTCTGTTCCCAACAGAGTTTGAAGTCTCAGGAACTACCCAAGAAAGTGAAACGTGGTATCCTGGCTTGGCACCACACAAGCAAGGCTGGGCAGTTTGCCAAAGGCAAGCGAGGGAAAGAATATTTATAAAATTGAAAGCCAAAGCACACACAAGGCAAGAGTTCACATGCTTGCACCATGTGCTTGCATCACAGGGAAGAGGAATGTCTGTACAAAGAGCACAGGAGGCATAGAGATCTCTGAAGAAACTGAGCATAACTGACTAGGGGAAGGCAGGGTATTGTGCAGTCAAGTACCAACCAGGGCAACAAACACGCAGCTGTACATGTTATCCAACTCGAGTGTTCCTCTGTTGCTTGCTTGCCGGATCCTGAGCCCCTTTCCAAGGGCCAGTTCTCTCTCTCTCTCTCAATGGTACCTTCCTGATTCTGGACATTAATAGACCTTAGCATGCAATGACTTGGGATAGAAGACCACTGTCCATAAGTAGTATGGACATACTACTTAATACTACATAATGTATTAAATGGGTAACTTTTCATCACATAAAGTCATGAATGAATTAATATCGAAATAAAAGAATAGAAAATGTCTTCTGGCTCCCCAATTCGTAGGTGTTATCTGGATTTGCAGGAGTCTGGGCGACGGCTTGCTTCCATGATGACACTGAGCCTGCGAAGTCCAATGGGGCTGCTCGAGTTTGTCCCACAGGGTGGCTGTGAGAAGGACCCCATCCCAAGGTAGTGAGTGACAGATATGTATTCATCCCTACTATGTGCCATGGGCTAGCTAGGTGTTCTGCATGATGTATTTCTTAGCCTCACAATAACCCCCAAAGACAGTGACTATTGTAATCACTCTACAAGTGAAGATTTGAATCGCGAAAAGGACCCAGATCTGTCTGACTTAAGCAACCATGTGCTTGCCACATGACATCAAAATACCCCAGATTTTGTTGACATCAACTCGATGCGGGGCATTGATACTGCATGTATTGGCACATGTATTGCTGCGCACATAAGGATCTTTCATTCTTACCCCCTTATAACAATCAGTGAGATAGGTGTTACTGTCTCCATTTTGATGGGGGATGGGGAGCATGGAGAGGATGAGGAACTGATTCTAGAAAGACAATGAATTTGTCTGACACCACAACTTTCATCCAATTTTTAAACCTAGATCTCAGGTGCTAAGGCTCAAGATCTTTCCACCGCAGTGGCTGCCTACCCAATTAAATGTAACATTTAAAGCTGCCTTATTGTCAGTGACGGAGTCCTGGTGCTGTGGTGGGTTATGCCCCGGGCTGCTAACCACAAGGTCAGCGGTTTAAAACCTTCAAGAAGTTACTTAACACCAGCCATGTGATCCTCCCAGTTGCCTTAAAAATATGCCCAAGATCCCCATAGCATTCCAACCCAGCTCCCACTGACTCCATCATCTGCCCTTCGGAGAGCACGCTGCCATGTCACCCATTGCTGTCACGTCAGTTCACCCTCACAGCAACCCCACAACACAGAGGAGAAGTGCTGCCTGGGGTTTCCCCGGCTGTGACCTTTATGGAAGCAGACGCCGCAGGTCCTCTCCCATGGCACCTGGTGGGTCAGGACTGTGAAACACATAATTACTACACCCCCACCACCTGGGTTCCTTCATTCCTCAATAACACACACACACACACACACACACACATAATGGTACCGACATCAAGTCCCGTTTGCACATAGCGACCCTGTAAGACAGGGCAGAACTGTCTTACTGGGTTTTCAAGACCTTAAATCTCTCCAGGAGCAGACAGTCTCCTCTTTCTCCCTCAAAGCAGGTGGATTCGAACCATAGGGTTAGCAGCTCAATGCACTGCCAACTCCACCACACTGTGGCCTTTCACTACTCTATAGAGGAGGAAGCCTGATCAAACCCAGGCAGGATGGCACAGGCCCAGACCAGGCAGTGTCTCACTCCGTTGTACACAGAATCACGAGGAGTCGGAGCCAACCTGACACACCCGACAACAACAAAATCTATAAAGCCCAAAGTCAATCCACTTTAAGGAACACCAACCGCTATTTTTTGAAACGAAACTTATTTGTCTTCCTTAATTTCAGGAGGCTTATTGTGGAGCTGAGCTAATTATTTGAGCCTTCATCAAGGCCTAGCCCCTCCCTGAAGCAGCTGTCTTGGCCTCTCCACTGCTTCGAGAAAGTGCCTTGGGTTGATTGGATGTTGGCTGTGGTTTAACCCCCAAATCCCAGCCTCCAGGAGCCAGGATGCACCGGGCTGAAAGGATCCTTGGAGATTGTCCAGTCTACTCCCCTCTTTCAGAGAAGAGGAAACTGAGGCCCAGAGAGGTCACATGACTAGTCCAAGGTCACATTGTGATGTGTCAGAGGCTTAGCCAGGTCTCCAGATTCCCACGTAAGCCTTCTTTCCACTACACCAGGCTGTGGTTGCTAAAAATTCCCTGGAGCCGCCTCCCTCAGCCTTCCTCTTGACAAGGCTGTTCCCCCCACACACAACTACACACAGTCACATTTGCCAAGAGGTGCTATCAGCCCCACTCTGCTTGTGAAAGGCTGTTTAGCAAGGGGGCCTCTTTCTCCGTTAGTAACACAGACAAAGGAAGCTGGAGTGCGGGCTTCTTGGAAGACCATGTTCCTGGTTTTAAAGACTGGGAGGAAGCTTCCTGGCAGAATATGGCTTGAATCAGCATGCTGCTTCCGCCCAGGAGTGGACTCCGAGCAGAGTGAGGGCTTTGGAACATTTCTAGAATGAACATGGCAGGGGGGAGGATATGAGAAATGCTTCGGAAAGTACTAAACCCTACGCCTGAGCAGAGTAAACAGAGCAGATTGGTTACCATCTTGTGGTATGAAGTAATTAGAAGGGGGGTGGGGGGAGGGGGCAGCGACAGAGGAGGCTAACATTGTTAAAAAACTCCGATGAAGCAACTGGACTTCCCATTTTGGATTCCTACTCTAGTCTTGGTTCCAAGCATCCTTTCTCTCCATGTCTTCCCAACAGGGACTTTGCCCTCGGGACCCTGAAGAGGCTAAGGTATTCATCCTGAGAAACCTTGGAACACTGCAATTCCGTTATCTTCCCCCAGGATCTTACTCTCTCTCTCTCTCTCTCTCTCCCACCCCACATCCTCTCTGACTTGGTCCCTCTTCTGCATCCCGAGTTTGTTGGGCTGGCAGACTCGTTCTTCAGCTCTAAGTTATCTTGTCTCTTCAGGACCATATGCTGTGAGTGGGGTTGAGATGGCAGAAGGGCTAACCTCTCAGACCACTCCCCTGAAAGCCGAGGACCATCCTGTGACATCTCTAAGACATATAGCTTTCTCTCACCGTGGGTTGAGATCTGTGGGAATGGAGTAGACCAGAGACACCTCCAAAGCTTAAAGACCATTTGGCTAGGGCACAGACAGGGGGAGGAAGGGAGCTGAGCAGAAACTCAGGGTTTTAAGGCAGCAGCAGACAGAAAGACAAGTGCCAGCTCTTCTAACTAGAGGGGATGGCATGCACGTGTTTCTCGGGGCTGTGGCCAGCCATGAGTCTTCCGTGACAAAGAGCTGGGTGACCGTTGCCCTGCCCGCACCCTCCTCAAGCAGACATCGTCAGTTCTCCAAAACTCTGCCAGCCCGAGGAGCCCCCTCTGACCATTCCACTCGCCCCAGGGTCTCATCTGCCCCCAGGTCCAACCGGTCCAAGGGCCAATTATCAGCCCAAAGCCTCAACTCTCCTTTCCCCTGAGAAAATGTCTGCTGGTTGCCTTCAATCTAAGGGCGAATGATGTGGGGTTGACCAGCACTGGGCACCACGTTCAGTAGTCCAGTGCAGGCAGGGATAGCCCGGGTGGGAAGGGGGAGCTGGCTTCCCAGTGGGGACCCTGGGTCTCCGCATGGCCTCAAATGCTGCTGCACAGTTTGTTCACGCTCATGAAATGCCTCTCAAATAAGGTCAGTGTTCTGTGCAGTTAGGACTCTAATAAAATGCAGAACTTGTGCTGTTTGCCAACTTGCTGCGGAGGCACACTTGAATGCTTTCTCGGATGCAATTGTTCTCAGATTAATATTTTCCCCATGAGCTTTTCTTTTCTTCTTTTTAAAAATTCTACTTGTACTACTTTTTTTTTTATGATGTGTGAGTTTTGCTACATATTTGTATCCATTAAAAGGGATGAGTGGGACTTGCTTGACATCAACGATTGGTGAGGGCTTCGGGCTGCACCCTTCATTGTTCTAGTCTTTTCCCAGGTGCCTCCTCTGTGGACCGAGCGGCACAGCCCCGGCAGATGCCCTGGCAGTCCCTCCGGGGAAAGGAGGAGGGAGGCCGGGATGATTCCCCTTTTCCTCCAGGTTGTTCCTGTTCATGGGTCTCTGGGTGCCTGCTTTATTGAGCTTTCCTCCAGGTGCACAGTAGGCCTTCGGTCGGTGGAGCTTGTAAATCACTGCACCCCTCATGTATCCTGCATTTGGTCCTGCTGTCGCTACGGCCGGATGCCATCCAGTTGATTTGTGGTCCATCGAGGCCCTGTGTGACAAAGTACAGCTGCACCCGAGGGTTTTCTAGGTTGGCCTCTGGAGGGGAGCCGATCACCAGCTCTTTACTTGCAGAGAGGCAGGGTGGGTGCCAGTCACCAAGCTTCCAGTCTGCAGCCCCCCTGTGCTCACCCATGGCAGTGCCAGGGCTACTCTCCGGTCTCATAGTCTGGAGCCCTGTCACATACTCATTGCTCAGTGAGTGTGGTGGAAAGCACCCCAGGGGTCCCGTGGATTCCATGCCAGGCTGCTAAGCTCAGGTTCAAACCCACTAGCTGCTCCTTAGGAGGAAGATGGGGCTGTGTGCTCCCGTCAGGATTTAGCTTCAGGAACCCTAAGGAACGGGTCACACTGAGTCCGAACAGCTGGCCGGCAGTGGGCATGACTTGGGGGCTGGTTTTGGAGTCTTGGTGACTAGGGTGGAGCTTCCTTTTGTGAAAGGGGGATCATGATGGGTGCAAAAGAAAGCCGGTGTACAGTTAGAAGGCAGAGGTGGTTCTGGGCATTTTTGTGGGGGATCTCTGATCATTGTTTCCTTGCCTGTAAATGAGAGATTCTAAAGCATGGCCTGCAGGTCCTCCAGATATGGGGCTCCCCAGTTAAAATCGGATAACGTGGGTGGACTCATTAAAAGTATTTGCATAGCACTTTACAAGGCCTCTGCAGACATCTGATCTCATTGAAACCTTGCATCAGCCCCGAGAGACAACTGTTAATCCTACCATTCCAAGGTTTACAGATGAGGCAGCTGAGGTTCACGAAGGTGCTCACGCAAGGTCTCCGCATTAGAAAATGACAAAAACCAGTGTTCCACCTGGGTCTTCCCACTCCCTTGGGGTGAAAACCATGTTGTAGCACATGTGCACTCGGTCTACTAGTCTACCTACATTTGAGGGAGGGGCAGAGTGGCAGAGGAGTAAAAAGTAAAAAGGGACGCGCTAGACAAACCCGAAACTTCAGCAGCCCGTTTCTGAGCAGGACGGCTCTCGGGTAACTTCATCATCCTGCTCTTTTCATGGAAAGAGAGTGTGCTCTGTTCTCCACTGGGGCTGCTGCGAGCTCAACCCAGAGTCCCGGCACAGCAGCCCAGACATCTGGAAAGGCTTTGGATGGCCATGACAATGAAAGTTGAGGGTTTTCCTAGGACAGAGCCCCAAGTTGGAGTATCTAGTCTTCAGAGAGCCAAGCAGCCATTAAGCGTCTCCTGAAGTTCAGCCTAAGGAAGCAGGGCGTGGGGTGGCAAGAGTTTGAATTCATGACGGGGAGGCAAACCCCTGTCCTCAGGTCGATGCCCACACACAGCGATCCTACGGGGCAGGGTAGAAAAGCCCCTGTGGGTTTCCAAGACTGTGGCTACTTAGAGAATAGAAATCCCTGTCTTGCTCCCATCTGCATTGCAGCCCAATCTGGAACCAGCAAGGGGTCAAATGTCAAGGGGTTAAGATCAAAATAGTGGCTAGCAGCCGTCCAGGCTCAGCTGGAGAGAGATACACAGATGTACAGGTCCATGGTCAAGATTAAACATTAAGATGGGGAGAAGGGCACAGACTCCACATCCTACATCAGAGCGTCCCAAGTCAGGGCACACACACATTGTAGAGGGCCACAGATGGGCATGTCCGTGGTACACAAGAACGTGGGGGGTCGGAGTAGGTAGAAACACCAAGGCAGGTGGTGAAATGTGTTGGCTGACTTTCAGGAACCACAAGACACTCAGTTGCCAAAGTGCAGGATGAATCAGGAGTCAGGAACCCAGACCGCCATTCCAAACAAGAGCAGAGGGTCTAAGCCCACACAAGCAGCGATAAGGCTATGCTTTGTGACATCACATTCCACTCCAGCCAGGATGCATTTCAAATAACTCCTATTCCAGCAGGACCTCACACCAGAGAGGGAGGAGCCCGGAGCCAGGGCTAAGAGAGAGTGGTACTTCTCATAAGAAGGGAAGTCCATCTCTCTCTGTCAAAGTTTTCAGCAGATATTTGAAGAGGTATGCTGGTCTACAAAGCTCCTAAGAATTGGTTTTCAGACCTTCAGATTCAAAGTGGAAAGGATCATCACTATCACTAGCCACATAACCGTCCTAATCTTTTTCCTATGCGTGCCCTATGGAATTCTATCCTTAATGTCTCTGTTAGACGAACTCTCTGGAAGCACAGCTCCTCTCGCTTTAAAGGAGGTCCAGACCCTCTCAGCTTCCGGGGAACATCTGGGAATCTATCATTCTTCCATTTCAGCCTACGGGGATACAATTCCTCCTTCAAGCTCCCATTCGAAAGTCAGCTAATTCAGACATGACCACACCTCCACCAGCTGCCCAGAACCTTCCACCAACCCTCCTCTGATGGAACCTTGCATCAAACTGGTTCAAGCTAGACACCGACTTTCTTCTTCTGGCTGTTCTCTAAGAAGTGTATTTGGAAGACAGAGAACTCAGCTGACCTGAAAGGTTCTGGGAGGGATGACACGGGCCCCAGGTAAAACAGAGTCTGGGAGGCCAACCTCCCTGCTTTGAGCCCCTTCGCCAGTTGATCGTCCCCTGGAAAAGTGACTCCAGTCTTCTGGTTTCAGGGTCCTCATCTATAGAAGGGGGGCAGTCAGCACTGCGGGAGCCCTGGGGTGTCATGATTATACATCCAGCCCTTCACTGGGAAGTCGGCAGTTTGAAACCATCAGTTGTCCTGCCGGAGAAAGATAAGGCCTTCACCTCCCACGACCACTCTCAGAAACCCACAAGGTCACCACAAGGCACAATTGACTGATGGCCCCAAGGGTAGGTTGTCGGGATCAGCACCACATTCACGAGGACGAGAGAATTGCATTGGATGGATTTGCCCGTGTTGTGTGAGAACAGTGTCAGACTGAAGGCGGAGCTCAGTGGTGTCGACCGTTGTCATGGTGTCCATCCACTCAGTGGAGCACCTCCCTCCTTTCTGGCAACCCTCCACATCACCAGCCACGGGGTCCTTTTCCTAGTCCATGATCTTTCCTGTTGACAGTATTCCACATGCAAGGAGCACCATCCTCACTGGTCGGGACCGCTGTGATTTGTTCAGTCTGTTGGCAGTGACCTATTTCCATGTCCTTCACCGACGCCAGTGAAATGAAGGTAGGAGTCCATGAGATGGACTGACACAGTGGTACAAAAACAGATTCAAACATCCCCCTGCTCATCCTCCATCATAAACATAGCTCAGGACGAGGCCACATTTGTTCCTCTTACAAGCAAGGCTGCCCTGAGGCCGTGTCAGCTCGGGGGTAATGCTAACAGGGTGATACTTGTTGCTCTTATTCTAGTGATGCTCCGCGTCATGACGATAGTTATTATGGGCACTTACAAAGCTGTGGAAACAGACCCGGCCTTCCATGCTCCACTCTCCATCACACCAATTCCCAGCATTCCTAGAGTAAACGGGTCCCAGGTCATTTGTCCAGGGACAGAGGACAACATTTCATTAAAAAGCTTTGCGACTGGCAAAAAGGCCTGATGTTTGAGGCAAACATAATTCACGCACGCGTGAGTGTCGGTGGGGTTTCTAATAACAGCTGCAGAAGCCCAGGATGAAGCAAAATTCACGTGGGAAGTACTAAGCAAAACTAAGAGTCTAGAGAAAACTTGACAAACAAAGGAATTAAGCATTAATAAGAAATTATTCCAGAGAAAATCTGAACAACACAACCCCAGGGAAAGAGCATGCTTGGCACCGATAAGATCTTAGCATCCATATCCACTCCCCCCACCCCCCGCCAAAAAAACCGGACGATATATTTGTGAAATCCACCTCTGGCGCCATCCACAGCAAGCCCAGAAGAGCTGATTAGTTGGACAGCTTGGATCAGGATCTGCCAGGGAAAGCTCACTGAAGGAAAGAAGTAGAGGGGGATGGAGAGGGGAGTGGTCCCTATGCTAGCTGAGAAGATGGAAATGGAAAATCTGCCTGACAAGGTGATGAAATGAAGCTATTTGTCAAAATTAAATTGAGGAACGCGTTCCACATAGACTTCAAAAAGTCTAAACCCACGCCTGACAGTAACCGTGTCAGGCAGAGTAGAAGTCTCCCATAGGATGTCCAAGGATATAAATCTTTACAGAAGTCGGCCTTCACATCTTCCACCTGTGGATTTGAACCACTGATCTTTTGATTAGTGGTCAATCATTTTACCAGTGCAGCAGAAGAACTCCCGGGACAAGCAGGTTGCCACTGTTGCACTAGGGCTCCTGCCCCAGCATGGGTAGGTGCTGTCAAATCCTTCTGACCCAAGCAACGCTCTGCACCACAGAAGGAAGAACCGTGCCCAGTCCTTTGCCACCTTCACAGCACAGCCTAGGTCTGAGTCACTGTTTGCAGTCATGGAATCAATCTACGTTGGGAGGGACTTTCTTGTTTGCTTCCCCCTACCCTACTAAGCAGGATAAATGCAAAAAAGACCTTCCCAAACATGGTAAGTGCAGAAAACATGATAGAAATCAGAGCTTGCCGAGAGGTCCTTCTCTGGGGACTGGTCTCTCCTGATCACCAATCCAAAGTCCAGGAAATGAAGCCTCATCATGCTTGCCTCTAGGGACCACCTGGATGTACTCTTTTCCAAGACAAATCAGTTTGTCCTTTTAGCAGTCCATAGTACTTTCAATATACCTCACCAACACATAATTCAAATGTATCTGCTCCTCTGTGGTCCGCCTTACTCCATGCCCAACTTTCACACATATAGGAGGCGACTGAAACCGCCTGGGTCAGGGGCACCTCCATCTTCAAACTCCCATCCCTGCTGCTGGATACATTAGAGAGGTCTTGTGCGACAAAATTACCCAATGCAACACACCTTTTAGTCTCCCAACTGCAGTCTTCATGAGCGTTGATTGTGGAACCACGCAAGAGGAAATCCTGGACCACTTCCACCGTTTCTCCACATATCATGATGTCACCTACTGCTCCAGTTGTAAGGAGGTGGACTTCACAAATACAGACTCATTCTTTTTGGCATGGGGGGATATGAATGCTAAGATCTTATTGGAGCCAAGCATGTTCTTTTCTTTACACCGAGGGATAATACACACTGAGTACTGCAACTGCTGATCTTTATCAGCATGTATGCCAGTGGAGGATGGGGGAAACACCAGCCACAATGCAAAATGAACAGACTCTGGGATCCAGCAGTCAACCAAGGTCAATAGCAAGGCAAGGCATGTATGGTTCTTTAGAATGCACTCATTTCAGTCTGGGAAGAAAGAGCAAGTGACTAAGATGTCCCATTCTAGCTAAAGACATGTGTGGCCTTGGGTCAAAGAAGATCGGAACCTATTTAGAAGGTATGCAGAATGAGGGGAAAGGGATTGTTTCAAAAGCCAAGAACTGCAGAAGAGTTAAAGCAATTATGATGGAACATCCCCTCACACAAGGGTCACAAGAAGGGATGAGTCCACCAAGACACAAGATAGCGCCGATGAAACACACCATATTCCTCTGGTTCCTTGAGCCTCCCTTGCTTCCCTCTATCATGACCCCAGTCCTGCCTTTCATTGGGGGCTACACTGGAGCATGTGCAAAGGTACAGAAGAGATAAGGGCTCACAACACACAGAATCCTGAAACAGGAAATGGAGTGGCAATGCCTAATGTATGTATGGATTGTTATAAGAGCTGTAAGAGTTCCCAATCATGATCTTTTAAAAAAAAAAAAAAAGGAGAAAATCTGTGGAGGGAAAAAGAAGCATTAGATAAGCTGGAAGTGAGGATGACAATAACAATACTATACAACGACCCAACCCACAATTCTGACTCACTGGGAGCTGAGAGGTCGGAGTAGGGTTGCTTGATAGTGTCTGCAAGGCTGTAAATCTTTACAGACAGAAGCCACCTGTCACTTCTTTCTCCTGCAGAGTGGCGATGTGAAACTTTTTGTTAGCAGCCCAAGATATCACCCACGGTGGCACTAGGCTTCTTCTCCAACAGCTGTAAGGTTTGTTTGTATCTCATCATGTGGAAAAAGGATTCCACGTGTTCTATGTCACAACAATCAGGGAAGTAATTGCTCCAGTCCTCCTTCAGGGAGCAGGGGTGGCGGGATGCTCTCCTAAGAGCTGTCTGAAGAATAGACCACTCTAGGAAGTACTGATCCCCTCATCAGCACATGTCATCAAGCAGAGGCGGCTGAACATTCTCCCCAAGTCAGGACGATGCAAACTCATTGTACACATGGTTGAAATTTGAACAGGATGAACCCTTTCCACTACGACAACCTATATTGTTTTTACAAATTGGGCTTCACCTTCCCCAGACTCTGGAAAGAGGACTAGAGCCAGTTACAGTCATGGTAAAGAAGAATGCTGAAAAAAAATACAAACTATAGAGCATTCACTATGTCCTAGTAAGTAAGTCTGCATGAGATGGTTCAACAGTGACAGCACTGATTGGAAGAGGCCCTCCAGCTATCCCGTTTCACAAATGGGACAAGCAAAGCAGCACCAGAACTTGAAACCCCCCCTCCCCGGATCTGGAGCCACTTCACTATCTGTCTGGTCAGTATGAAGGACCTCTTACTGCCCACCCCATGAGCAATGCTTCCCAGGGCCGCTCTGTACCCAGCAAGGTGCTGTCAACAGAATTATGAAGACCCCAGAGAGTGGAGAAGAATTGCAGCCTGCTGGCCAACTTATAGAAACAGTGAAGAGGAACAGAATCCAGGTCTTGTGAGATACAAGTTCTTCCCAGTTGGGCAAGGCAGGTTGAAATCTAAACATGGGAAATGAGAAACCTACAGCGTGCAGGGACACCCTCACTACTCCATCCATCCCAACTCAGGATTAATCAAGAAAAGTGTTCACATACTTATTTATTATGAATACTTTTTCTGTAGCAATGTTCAAAAGGGTTAAGAGCATCTTACATAAGGAGGGTGGAGCATGCTAGTAAATACAGCTGTTTTAAGTAAAATCAGTAATAGAGACAGGCAGGGAAAGTCAGTAAAGGGAGGGAGGGAGGAAAAGACAGAAGGAATAAACATAAGGAAAAACATAGGGGTTAAAATCCCCCCAAATAAACAAACAAAATGCATTCTTTATTTAAGTACACCAGAAAGCACACCCAGAAAGAAGATGTAGACCACTTCAATTGTAATCCTCTTTGTATGGAATGGAGACCAACCTGGGCTTAGCTGCAGGGGCAGAAGCAGGGAGGGAGGGGCCCCGGCAGGAGGGTACCAGGCAAGCTCTCCCATGCTCTGGTGAGAAACCTGCCTCCACAGGGCTCTGGGCTGGAGCAAATGGAGAGTGGCACTGACCACCCTTCCGGCTGGAGGGCACCCAAGAGACAGGAAGAGCAACCGCAGCCTGGACCGTGACTTGTTCAGGAAGCGCTGCTATGAGGCAGACATGGTGTCAAGCACTTCCTGTACCTCGCTTCCTCTGGTGCTCCTGAAGAGTGACTTTCACCGTGGGTGTGCTCCAGCCAAGGCGAGGATTCCAGAATAACAGAGAGGGCAGAGACAGGCACTGTGCTGAGCACACTCTAGAACTCCTGCCTGCTCCCCCTCACGGCGCCCAAGGGATCATGCAAGCACCATCCCAGTTTGGTCGCTGTAGGAGTCCCTGAGTAACACACATGGCCCAGTGCTCCACTATGAGGCCAGAGGTGGGTGCCTGAAGCCCACCCAGAGGCACCTGGTGATCAGCCGCTCAAAGGTCAAGCTTTGACAATCCGACGGAGCAGGTCGCCTCTAGCGCACAGGGCCTAGCCATGAGTCAGAGTGAGTTTGATGGCAATTAGCGGCAGCGTGCTGTTGGCTGTGATGAACTCACCCCCAGCTCATGGTGACTCAGCGGAGGACAGAACAACACTGACTCTCTGTGACCCCCAAATCACTGGTGGTTCAGACGCCTGCCATCCATAAGGCCGTCAGAAGTAGACCACCAGGTCTTACTTCCTCGCTCCTCTTAGTCTAAAAACTCCACTAAACCCCATCCTAAAAAAAGAGAAGCACCCTATGGCCATCGGGTCAGTTCCAATGCATAGTGATCCTAGGTGGGGTTATCTTGTCTATGTCAATCTGCTGCACAAGACCTTTCTTAGGGTATGGAAAATCTCACTTTGAGGACGAACGTGTCCCTGACCCAAGCCATGCTATTTTTCCTGGCTTCCTATGCATGTGAGAGTTGGACATTGAAGAAGGAAGACTGAGAAAGTGCCGATGTATTTGAGCTGCGGTGCTGGAGAAGAAAGTACCACGGACACATCGATCTGTCTTGGAAGAAGGCCAGAGTGCTCCCTAGAGGCAAGGATGGCTACACTTTGTCTTACACGCTCTGGACATAGTGTCAGAAGAGACCAGTCCCCAGAGAAGGACGTCGTGCTTGGAAAAGTGGAGGAGCAGCAAAAAAGGGAAAGACCCTTAGTAAGATGGATGGACACCGTGGCTGCAACAATGGGATCAGGCAACGAAGCGGGCAGTGAGTCATTCTGTTGTGCACAGAGTCACTCTGGTCAGAACCAACGCAAGGGCACCAAACAAGAAGCCAGGGTTTGTGAGGTAACAAGTCTTTACAGAAGCCGACAGCTTTGTCTTTCTCTCACAGTAGCTTTTGGAAGGTTTACACTGTGAGCAGGACTGCCATGAGCCCTGGTGGCTTTGCTGGGGACGCACTGCCTGGGAACTGAAAACGATCTCCTGAATAGAAGACGACAGTGCTGCGACCGAACCACCAGTGCACCTGTGTGGAAAACAGGAGCAATTTTACTATGTGGTAAAATGCGAATAATACTGATCTATCAAAAATAAATTTGGGGGGGAGGGGGCTTATCACTGCCTCTGGTGGTCGTGGGTGCTACCCGGTGCTGTTCCTGAGAGCTGCCGCTGGATTTGAACCGCCAAGCCCGCAGGCCGCAGTCCCGCACTCAACCACTTACGCCACCGGGACCCAGCCTCAAAAATAAATTAATAAGGCCCATTGTCATCAAGTAGATCCTAAGCAATTCTGTGTTGGATTTCCAAGGGGTCAAGTCTTTATGGGAGTAGCTGGCTTCATCTTTTCCCCAAGGAGAAGCCAGTGAGTTTGAACCATTGACCTTGCCGTTAGCCATTTTAACATTCACTGGACAGCCTTAAAAAGAATACGTGAGAGGGTATCTGTTATTATTTCCAACTTAAAGTGAGGCAATTCAATGCCAGATTTGTGACCCCCCTTGCCCAAGGTCACAGAGGTGAAAAGGGCAAAATTGAGATATAATCTTGCTGAGCCCCGGTAGACACAATCTTTAGGCCAGCAAGGTTCCCAACCGCTGTTTTCAATGGTCCCCTGGTGGGATCCACTGAACCAGCAAGCCTCTGAAAATAAGATACAAAGGGATTATACAGACTGCAACCAAGAGGAGTAGCGTCAGCTGCCTAATGTGCAATAGCAAAGGAAATGACAGCGAGAATTCAAGCTCCACCATGTGTGTCTCTGGAACCCCAGGTGTGGGCATTACATAATCCTTTGTCAATTTGAGAGGATTAAAAATGAAGAGGTGGAGTCTAGTCTGTCAATCAGGGGATTGCTAATGAGGCATCTGTGTGGGTATGGTCTTCTCCTAAGGATTTTGGGAACTCCTGTATTTTTCCTCCCTGGAGGTTGGAGACACTTGCTCTGCTCAGTCCTACCTGATAAGATACATGGAACTATGCCAGAGCCAGGAGGGCTTGAGAAGCCACATGGAGACCCCTGTGAGCACTGAGATACTTATAAACACCACAGGATCCACAAGACTTCCCACCCGCTGGGCTGTGAGCTTCCTGCATTCGGTGTTATTACATGTGTTGCATGAGTCTGAAGAGGACTTTACAGATTGGTACCAGGCATATGGGATAATATCGGACTTAGGGGCTTAATCTGGACTGGGCTGGGATTTTTCTCAATATTCAATTGCTTGTGTATCGAGAGCCCTTTCTTATACATATGACTGTCCACGAATTTGTTTCTCTAGTCTACCCAGACTAACACACAAGGTCAGAGCTCTGAAAGCTTCTTCCCAGAGCTCATTGAGACAAGACAAAAGACCTGACAGTTCAGGGTTCTCATCGCCCTTACTTTCTGGAGAAGGAAGGGTTCAGTGTCAGCAAACAGAAAGGCAGAGACACACAATAATCAAAATGGCACACGTGATGTAGCAAGAGACTCAGAGAATCAACCACAGCCCAAGACCTCCCTTCACAGAAGCAGGGGAGCAATGCCCACATCCCAGTTCTGTAAAGCCCTGCGGTTTACATATTCAAGATCTCTATCCCTTCTTGGGGCATGCGCACAGTGGAAGCTTTGCGAGGTTGCTAAGCAATGCCTGGCCCAGATCTGACTTGGGAGTGTGGTGGATCACTCGGTAGGGAGCCTTGGTAACTATAGCAAGGCCTTACTTTCAGTTCCTAACACCGGAAGTTTAGAAATGTCTAATCACTCCCTTAATAGAGGCGACTGGTAAGTAGTCCTCAGTCAGACATGAAAGTGCAAACCTATCATTTTCTGCCCTTCTCTTGTAAGAACTCAAGGCACACTTGAAGTCTGAGGCTTGTCGGTTTTTTATGTGACATTTATTTGTTGGAAATCTCCCATGTGCTGGGCACTCAGGAGAAGACGACCCTGACAGGTCTACAGACCGTGCCCAGGAGACGACGGTAGTAACCCAGAGAGATACAACCATCTGTCCCAAGTTGCACAGCATTCTGGAGTTGAGCAAGGCAGCAGACTGGCCAGGCACTATGTCCCTGAAAGGCCAAATCACCACAGCTGGCCCGGAGTGGTCCCATGACTCACCGGTTGGCCCCAACCTGCCCCTCATGCTCCGAGCTGGCCCCAAGGGCTGGGAGGACCAGGACATTGGGCTTGGCTGAAGAGCATCTTGGAAAGTCTCCCACTTGACCTGGGGACCTCTGTGGTCAAGTGCGGGAAAGCCTATGACACGGTGTCGGTTTTTATTGGACCCAACCACCGGGGAAGTTTGCCGTCATCTGGAGTGATGGAGAAAATTAAGTTACCACATTCTCACGTTTCAGCCTTTCGCCCGTTCTCCTTCGCAAACAGGAAATGTTTATTTAAATACAGCAGTCTCCAGCATGTGCCGGAGCCAAGTGAAAAACCAAAGATGTCCACTGTTGCCCCGCTCCGCTGCACAGGCCACCACCTCTCCCTGGGCAAGAAGGGGGCCTCCCGGCAGGACGGGGAAAAAGAGGCCCTGAGCCAGAGTTCACTCCGTTCTCCCCTGTCTCATCTTCTTCTTCCAGGCGGTGACTGTGGCTGGAGACGGATTACATCTGTGGGCTCCTTTTATGCTCAGAAGGGTGAATGCAACATGTGTTGAGTCCACGCTCTGCGGAAGATGTTCTGTTTCAGGCTTCCCCATGTGCTTCCCCCGGGCTGTGGGGATAATCGATGACACTGCCTGCTCCTGGCCACTGTTTAGTTAGCTTTCTTGTGAGTGTCACCTCCTTGGAGCTGGGGGGGCGCTGTGGGAGGGGGGGGGAGAGGAGGGCTGGGGTGGAGAAGTCGAGGACTGCCAGTAGTTTATAAAAGACAGAGAATGCCTCTTTCTATGTGATGTGCTGACATTACAGGGAAGAAGCTGGAGCACAGACCCTCAATTTCGACACTGGTTTAATTATGAACAATTTCCCTCGACCCGCATTCCAGTCCTGAAGCAAAGTCCAAATGGTCACCACGTTATCCTGATGACTTGGATTCCCCTGACGGCTGAGTGGACAGTTCTCTGGAGTCACAAATGTCTCAAGACAACAACAAATTCTCACCCTCCATCTCCCCCTTACCCCCATCTCCCAAAAGAAAAAGAAAATCCATTCATATAAGTGCCTTTGGGAGGCAAAACTGCAGGGATGGAAAAGGAGACAAGGTTTCTTCTTTGCTAAAAAGTGCAGTGCAAACATGGGTGATCCAGAGAGTGGTTTGCTGGAAGGTCCCGAGCCTCTGACCAGGACATTGGCAAATTGTGTGCCCCCTGGAGTCCCGAGCCCTGCAGCTTTCATTCAAGTGTGTCCCCCTGGAAGTCTCCTTCCTCCGTCCTCTGCTGACATTCTTTCTTTCCATGGAATTGCTGAGTCTCCTCTGTGTGTGCAATAATTCTACATAGAGTTACTGGGACACAGCAGACATGTAAGTTATGCTTGCTGGATGAATGAAGAGAGGGATGAATGAGGAATGCCTCCCTCAAGAAATCCTTGGCATAGTTTAGAAATGTCAAGTATCCCCCGGGGCTCGCAGGATTGAAACGTTACCTGGGAGTTGGCTCAGAGAGGGGTGGGTGTAGTGAGGATGGTAGGTGGGCTGTGTTGTACACCCTGTCTTGATTCTGACTCAACCTGCCTGTAAAAGGCAAACACCTCCCTCCCCCGCCCCCAGCCACTGCCCCAACGGGGAAGAAAGAGAGTAGTGGGAAACAGCCACTTTTGGCATTCGCATCACCCCCATGCACCCCAGCCAGAGTGGGCACCACCAAACCCTGAGCCAAGGCAGATGAGACCCAGATTTTTCCAGGCAGCTACTACTCTGAGGATGTCTATCAAAGACCTGGGAGGCAGCAGAGGGTCCAGGGGCAAGTCTCTGATGCCAGTCTCCACCCACTTTCTCTCATTGTGAAGCTGACGGGCAGTCCTGAGCCACTCCTGGGGGGAGTAGCTGGGTGGCACGCTGGCTGCAGTAACGTACCTCCAGCTTTTGAAGATGGCCCGTGTGCAAGTAAGGGGGCCCACTCTCTGTGCTTTCCCAAACATACAACCTGCTTTTGAAGATGGTGAAGCAGCAGCCTCAGGTGGGGTCCATGCAAGAGTGGTGCTATCAAAGCGAGAAATAACCCTAGCAACAGCTCACTCTACGACCCAGCCCACCCGGAGCCCGCTGAGGAGTGTCTGCTGACAGACCCTGGCCCGAATGGAGCCTCGGTGCGGAGTTGTTTAACTGCATCATCGGGGACATGGGCATGGGAGCCAGGGAGGCTTGGATTATAAAACACGTCTTGCCTGATGTCCCCCAAACAAAGGACAAGATGGCTTCACTGTAAAAGGGGGAAATAGATACTAGCCAAATAACACATACGAAGATCTGGCAGCAGAGTAGTTAAGCTCTCAAACGCTAACCAAGGGTAGGTGGTTCAAAGTCACCGACATGTCCTCAAAAGACGTAGCATTCTGCTCCTCTGTGCCTGACACCCAACCCTGGAAACCGGTCCTGAGGCCGTGGTACTGTGTCCCAACAGCGCCAGGATGAGTCAGTCAACTTGACAACAACGGGTCTGCTCTTTGCTTGAGTTCGGTTTGGTCGTGGTTTCTATGGTAAATAAATCTGTGTCTTGAAAGAAGTTCAGCCAGAACAAAGACAGTCACACTATGGACATGCCCCCAGCAGAGCTCAGTCCCTGGAGAAGGACAGCAGGCTGGGTAAAGTGGAGGGGCCGTGAAGAAGAGGAAGACCCTCCACAAGCTGGGGTGGCAGAGTAGCTGCAGCCACAGGCGGGCCCGGGGCCAGGCAGCCTTTCCTGTTCCGGTGCATCGGGTGGCTGTGAGTCGGCCCCCGCCCCATGGCACCCACGAGCAGCAACAAGAACAGATGCCCACACGAGGCTGGGTGGTGCTGTGCTGCCGACAGGGATGCTCACACCGTCTGGGCTGCCCAGAGCGGAGAGGTGGCAGAGGTGCTTCCAGAGGGCGCTGGGCGAGGTAGACAAGCTTGCAGATTTCCTTCTGACTGTTCAAGAAGGAACAACACTCCATGGTTTGCAGCTGATAACTGCTCCAAATAGGGCTGGAAGGCATGCCTCCCCTCAAGTTGGACAATGTTCAAAAATCACAGTGGCCGCCGTCCTGGACTGGCACATACAGATGAGGCTGATGAGGGCATGTGGCCAGGCAACAGTTTATTCTCTTGTCTATGGGGTTGCCACGATGTCAGAGTCAGCTCGAGGGCGGCGAACCAACTACGAGTCGGAACTGATTGGATGGCAGTTTGATTTGATTGGTTTTGGAGTGGGGATGGGGGTGGGGAGGGAGGACTACAACAGGATATAACAGGACTGTTGTGGACATTTGGTGAGAAAATACAGGCAGCTGGAGGCATGGGATGAACCCATTAAACAGAGAGTGCAGGCACCACTGCCCCGACACTGTGCCTGGTACTAGTGTTAGGAGGAGGAGGAGGAGGAGGCAGGAGACTTAGCTTACAGGGTATTAGTCTCCCAAAAATAGCATGAAAACAGGTCTTCCATGGGACAGACAGGGTAGAATACCATGCCCGAAGCCTGGATGCTCGCCCCTTTGTGGTCATAATTTGGCTGCCTGGGCCTGTGAAAAACAGTCCCCTTTCTAAACTTCAGTTCCTACAAGTGTTTAAGAAGGTTCAACTCCAACCCTCTAGGACTGCATTCAGAGCTTGAGGGGAAAGCTTGGAGGGCTTGGGGGCCCAAAGCAAGCTCTGGCCACAAGGAAGGCAGTTAACGATGAAGTATCCATTCAGAAGTTCAGAGAGTAAGCATGGGACCAGCAGCACTAGCGTGAGAAGGGCCAGGACTGGAAGACAGGGGCAGCACACGGGGACATTCCATCTACTTGTGTGGAGCCCTAAGATGCGAGAGGGAAGTGAGGCCTTCGGAGAGGAAGACATGGAGAGAGAGAGAGAGAGAGAGAGAGAGAGAGAGAGAGAGAGAGAGAGAGAGAGAAAACGTTCGTTCGCCCCCTTCTCTGCCAGCTCTGTTCTCAGGGTATTTCCCACCCTCTCCACCCTTTCGAGATGACACCCTTCTCCTCCACCCCCCCCACCCCCCAAGTAAGGGCTAAGAGGAGCCCACCCTGGAGTCCAAGTTTTGAATTTGGTCTGAGGATCAAAATGATAAATGTTTTCAAAACGTTGACATATGAAAAGTAAATATTTGGTTGCACAATTGGGGTTAAAACGGGGGTCAATCCACCCAGCTCTCCAAGCGCCTCTCCACAAACTGCCAAGCCCAGGATCCCGGGGCTGAGTGCGGTTAGTCAGATTATAGTGCAGAGTCTCATTTAAAAGGCTGTCAGCATTTCCATTCTCCAGCCCGTTTCGGGAGGCATTTATAACAGAGCCATTAAAAAAAATGCACCCGGGCTGCAACTTGGCATTTCCGAGACTCCGCTCCAGGCAGGGCGGGTTTTGTGAGCACCCATTCTGCATTCGTCCAGTGCCTGGTAAGTTAGACCTTCACACACACTCTCAACTTTCCTCACAAGGGCCGCCAAACAGCCAGTGCATCCTGTTGGTCGCCCAATGGGTCCCCTGCTCTCTCTCTGGCCCACCTCTGCACATGAGCTGATCCTTCTCACCCTTCTGCATTTTTCCGCGAGGACCCTTTACCCCCGGACCTGGCTGACACAGCGTCTGCTCCTGCCCTCGCCTCCAGCCAGAGGTCTCCTAGGAAGCTGTCAGCGGGCCCTGTGTCTCCGGAGCCCTTGTCGCTAGAGGGGCGCTGCTCCGGGCCACTGCAGGGATCCTCCTACCCACCCCAAGCCTCAGAAACCAAACTCGGAGAGGGAGGGGGCTGATCACAAGGAAGGCATGAGCGCAGAGAGGGCTTCCAGGGAGATGGCGGTGGGGGGGTGGGGGTGGCAGGGAGAGAGAGAAGAGAGAGCTGGCGCCTGGGGGCCCCTCCCGGGAACCCAGGTGGGTGGCCGGATGGGGCGGGGCGGGGGTACTCACAGGCGCTCGGCGTTGCGGGGGATGCCCCGGGGCACCGTCCGGAGGCCCAGCCCGTGGCAGTCCACGCTGGCTGCCGAGCAGGTACACTTGGTGGGGCAGGCGGCTGCAGGGGGCCAGCTCAGGACGCTCACCAGCGCCAAGGCCAGCGCTAGGCGGTCGCGCAGCGCGGCGCCGGCCCCTGTCCGCGCGGGGGCCATCGTGTGCACGGGCCCGTGCTCTGAGGAGGCTGTCTCCGCGGGGCAGGACGCGGGGAGCCGGGGAGGCGCGCGGGCAGCGCGGGCGGCGGAGTTGGCGCGGAGGAGGGGCGAGCTCCGCGCTCAGGCGCACGGGGCGCAGGCAGAGAGGGGCGCGCCGGGCGGCGGCGGCGGCAGCAGCTCCATCGGCGGGGCCGGCGCTGCCCCGCTGCGCATCGCTCGGAGTGCCCAGGTGCCGGCCACCCCCTGGTCCCGCTGGCCCGCGACCCGGAGCGTGGGCCGGGCCCGAGCCTGCCGGCGAGTGCAGTGGTGCGCGGCGCCTAGCGAGATCCGGCTCGGGGTGGTGCCGGGGAGCGGGAGCCGGGCGCGGGCGGCTGGGCTCGGGGCGGCCGGGTGAGCTGGCCGGCGCTGGCTCTCTCCATTCACTGAGCAGGGCAGACACCGGAGACGCGGGGCCCACCCCTCCCGCCCCCCCAAAAACGCCAGCTTCGCCTCCGATTGGCTGCGCTGCGCGTCATGTCGACTAAGTTGGGAACTTTGCTGGAGCGACCCAGAGGCAGGAGGGAGGAGGCTGCCGCGGAGGGAGAGAGACCACGCAGAGAGCAGTACTCCCCAGAAACCTGTCCCAGGATAGAAACGCTGCGACTCGTTGGCTTTTCGGAACCAAGGACGCTTGTTTTTCATTCTTGCCCAGGAGTGGGGCGAGGCACTCATTAATAGTCTTTCCTTTAACCCCCAACAGGGTCCCAAAGGGAGCGCCGGAATGCCCTTGTTTTATGTAAAATCGACCCAAGAGCCAGGCGCAGAGAGTTGAAGGAACTTGCCTGTGGTCACAGCTATGGGCTGCCAGAGCGACCCTGCTGGGCTCCGCGAAGGACTGCTTTCTCCCCAGGAGCAACTGGTGGGTTCAAATCGCTCACCGTGTGATTAGCAGCCCAATCGGTAACCCACCCTACCCTCAAAGGCAAAGCCACCTCACTGCCATTTTGACGCATAGGGGCCACCAGGGTCTCTCAATGGCTTGCACTTGCCATCGGATCTCCTGGAAGTGGTGCGCCTGCCTCAGCCCATCCTTGTCAAGGAGCACGGCTTCTGCCAAGAAGCACGCCTCAGAAACCGACATGGTGGTCCGTGTCGTCCAGACCGATGTCTACGGACTCCAAGATGCCAAAGTTGGCTTGCCGGGCCGGCGTCCACTTCCACCCTAAGCTTTGGTTTCCCTGAGTAAACCACGGGGCCCAGGCCCCATCTGAACCCACCTCAATGGGCTGTTTGACCTTCAAAGGAAAGAAAGTGTGTGTGTGTGTGTGTGTGTGTGTGCGCGCGCGCGTGCGCGCGCCCAGGGCCGGGCCCGGAGGCACCCTTTCTGCCCGAGCGCCTTGCCGTCCTTCTTGCAGTGCCAGCTCTGAGCTTTTCCAGATGCCGAGGGGAGGGGGGTGTGTATGTTGGAGGCTCCATAAATAGTGGTAGGAATGATTTTGTTTGTTTGTTTGAAGAGGGCAGGGACGGGAGGAAGTAGTGCCCAGACTTCCCTGAGGTCTCCTCACACCGGGAAAGTCTGAATGAGCCCTACACACACACACACACACACAGAGTTATGTATGCAGGCACCCACAGACATATGCATTCATGCCTACATGCAAATACACTCGTGTACATGCATGAGCTTACACAGACATGCCTACACACAAACAGTCACACACACTGTGTATACATACATTCACTCATGCTCACACCTACATTTGCTCACAGGGTAACAACACAATCCTCACAAGAGAACGTACCTTTTTCTTTGCACACGTTCTCGTCTGATTCCTCTTACCTCATTCTTCAAAAAAAATTTTCAGTTTGACTGTAACCTGTGAATATGTAGTAAAGGGGCAGATTGGAAATTATCACAATGATCAGACTTCCAGATGCATAGCTTCAGGTCCCTAATAGTACACAACACACACACACACACACACACACACACACACACACACACGCACAGCACTCCGGTCGCCCCATCATTCATAAGCACATTTGGTGCCATGCACTGCTGCTATTCTTGGGGAAAGCTTTCCTGTGCATCTGCTGTTGCCATCGCCCTCTGGTGGCTAGAACTGGTCTCTGCCCTGGCCTTCCGGGTGACTTCAGCGTTTAAGAACTCTAAACATCCTTTCCCTCTTTCCTCTGAAGCTTTCCCCCAAACCTTGAACCAATTTAGTACCAGCACTGAGGCAGATGAGAGAACTGGGCAAGGGCCCAAGGGCACAAAAGCGTCTCAGCCTGTCTGGAGGAGGAGAGTAGGGTTGTCTTTGTTTTCTCCACAGCCCGCCAGAGCATGTTTTGCAAGCCCTTCAGCCTGGGCCTGGGTCTGTGCTGAGCACAGTGGGGGGCTATGCTTTCCATTGAAGCTGCTGGGGGATTGCCTGAGCCTGACTGCATCTTTGCAGCGATGGCTGCATTTCCCTTGGAGAATCACCTTCTAACAGCTTGGGGAATTCAGCAGAAGGAGTCATCCCTGAGGAAGGGCAGGTGGAAGGGCAGACAAGAAGAATACAGAAAACAGACTGCAGAGAATCATGGGGTGCTTGGCCTGGAACAATTTAGACAGCCCCTAATCCAGAATTTCTATAAATATTTTCTGGAATCTCTAATTCCAGGTGTTTCTTCACAAGGGGAATAAAAGTGTCCTTATAAAAAGGGAGTGAGAGATGCTTCCTCTCAGGTAGCCTTGAGAAGTCTGATCATATGAGAGCCGATTTAAGAGTCATTTATCCTGTTTTTTTATATATATATATATATATTTATCCCCTTTTCATATAAATGTATGATACATTTGCAGTGTACTTGGAAATCTCCAATAAAATTCAATGTTAATATTTCACAACCAGAAAAAAATGAAGTCTCAGAGACAGGTACTTACCCTCAAGTCACCAAGCTAATGAAGTGGGAGTAATGATTAGTTTTACGTGCCAACTTGGTTATGTGATGATTCCCAAAGGTTTGACCAAACACTGATCTACTTACTGTTTCATATGTAAGGTAATCTAATGCAATACAGTGTAATATAATCCCCCTCCATAATCTAATCCAATGTAATAGAATCAACTAATCAGTTAAGAGGGGAGTGTCTTTAAGGTGTGTTCTGCTTCCAAACTATAAATAGATATTTTGGAAGCTCAGAATTCTCTCTCTATATAGATATAGACATATATGCACACACATCTATATATTTACACATACATATAAAACCAAAGCTCCCAAATCACTACCATCAAGTTGTTTGCAACACACTGAGCTGCCAACCAAAAGGCTGAAACTCACCAGTTCTTCTTGCAGAAGAAAGATGAAGCTACTTGTATAAATATGTAAAGTCTCAGGAACACATGGGGACAATTCTACCCTACCAAAATGTTTGTGGTAAAATGCCATCAATTGTGGGGAAAGCCCCTGATCTTTAATTCCATTTTCTTTGAATATCTTGAAGTATATCTCTCTATATATACACATATATATCTGAATGTATATATATAGATGTTTCTCTGGATAACCCTAACAGGGGAAGAACCAGGACCCAAAACTCTTAGTACTTACAGTGGGAATCCATCCACTCCCCCACCAGATTCTGAAACGTCTGCAAACTGTGTCAGCAGGTACTAGAAGGACTGCATTCCAGGAGAAGTGGAGAATGTCCTTGGGAGATCAGGCCATTGGTAGGACTTTTTGTGCCTAACTGCCAGAGCTGTCCTTAGACTCTGTGACATGATCTTCACCGTCTACACACACCTCCTTGACCAACATTTGGATATCTCACTTTTCCCCTGGATGCTCCCTGCTTCCTAAAATAGGTCTTGACCTTTCTCTACCTGTTTTCCATCTTGCAATTTAATGCTTCATCATTCATATAGTCCACCTTAATTAGTTGAGGTCATTTGATTACAAGTTATAGAATATAACTAGACTGACTGAGCCCTGGTGACCTCCTGCATGAGAAGCATGAGGCAGTCTACTCCTGTCAAGATTTGACAGCCTCAGAAACCCAAAGGGATTCGATTCCTACAAGGGGGACTATGAATAGCTTATAGAATTTAAGGAAAGACTAATGAAAGAGGCTTCAAAGGAGAAAACAACCAAGGTTTGATTTGAGTAGTGGATTCAGTATTTCCAAACTCCCCCATAGGAGAGATGGACTGGACTGGCTTTCCCTCTTTGGCTATGCTTGTCCATGGCTGACAAATGTACAGAAACCACACTGTGTTGGACAGCGTGGTGTGTTCTCACTGTGTTATTTTGGGTAGTTTAAAGAAACAAATTTATAGGCACTCGTGTCTAAGAAAGGGCTTTATAAACAAAAGAAAATTGAATATTAAGAAAACAGCCCAGCCCAGTTCAGATCAAGTCCGTAAGTCTGATATTAGCCCGTCTGTCTGATACCCATCCATAAAGTCCTCTTCAGACTCATGAAAGACATGCAAGGATGACAAATACAGGACGATCAAGGTCTGGTGGATCCAGTGGTATTATAAGCATCTCAGCATAGGAAGGGGTCTCCACATGGCTCCTCCAGCTCAGGGCACTAATGTTGTTCCATGTGTCTTGTCAGTTGCAATATCTCCCAGGGAG
This sequence comes from Nesogale talazaci, assembly GCA_004026705.1. Taxonomy (NCBI): domain Eukaryota; kingdom Metazoa; phylum Chordata; class Mammalia; order Afrosoricida; family Tenrecidae; genus Nesogale; species Nesogale talazaci. Next base: position 13,508 of record PVJH01018280.1, on the reverse strand, counting down.
TGAGCCAATAGGGTGAATCTCTGCCTTTAAGGAGGAAATATAGGAATTCCCAGAATCCTCAGAGGAAGGCCATGCTCACACAGAGGTCTCATAGTCTATCACCCAATGACAGACTAGCCTCTACCCCTTCACTCCTAATCCTCTCAAGTTCCAAATTGACACCAGATTATGTAACCACCACATTCACAAAGATGAAGTGCTACCTGAAAAGTCGGTGGGGAAGATGAGGCTAACGGCACTGACAGTCAGGGAGTGAATAGCACATGAACATCTTCCATCTGTCTCACCCAGGCTGCTCAGTGCCCGAGTCCTGTCAGCAGTGCCTTCCACGCATATATCTTGACTCCGTCCTTTGTCATTTTCAGATTCTAGTCCTTCCTCCCAATGGTTCACAAATAAACTCTCCTCCGATAATTCATTTGGCCCCACCAGCCTGGCCCGGGATGATTATCCAGTCAATGGGCATCAAGTCAATTTCCACCGATAGACTTGCTGTGCCTCTGAACCAGGAACCACAGAATTCTCAGGGGCTCATTTTCAAGCCTATTTTTTCCAGCTGAACTTGTGACCCATTTGCACCTTCCGGGTTAGTCTGATGATTGGAATGACTTTCTAAAACGCAGACCTGATGGTGGTATAATTTTGAACTTCTGATTAAAGTACCATTACCTTTCCTGCCATCCCCTGCTGTGCCCACACAGTACCCTTCCCAGACGGCATCTCCGACACTTTCCTCACTGGCTAAGCCATCCATAGCCAGTCCTGAGCGCCTCTGAGAAACCATATTGGTCTAGATCAATGGTTCTCAACCTCCCTAATGCCGCAATCCTTTTATACTCATGTTGTAGCAACCCCCAACCATAAATTTATTTTGATGCTACTTCATAACTCTAATTTTGTTACTGTTATGGATCATAATGTAAGAATCCGATATGCAGGATGCATTTTCATTGTTACACATTAAGCATAATTAAAGTAGAGTGATTAATCACAAAACAATATGCAATTATATATTGTGAAATATTTATTTCTAATGACAAATAAATGAAATTATTTGAAGCATGGGCTCACAGTCTTCACACTGGGTACTCATATGTGGGTGTATCTGCATGTTGGCAGACCTGCCTGGAGACAGACAGAGGATCATTGTCTCATTCCTAAGACCATAGGAAACATGTGACAGGGTCCTTCAACTCCCAAAGGGGTCTCTACCTAAGGTCAGCAAACCGAGATTCTCAAGCTACATGTGGCTTTTTCGATATATACATGTGGCTCTGAAGTAAAATTGAAAAAAATCTAAAGGGTATTATTCAGATAATGGTGATGCCGTTTGTTTGCAAATATATACCGATGATTCCCAAATAATCTTTAAATTGTTGTTAGGTACAGGATTGATTCTTCTGTCTCAAAGGTTTGCCAAATGCTGCCCTAGACAATTCAATTATTGAAGACAGCAACCCTGTATCATCCATTTCCTCAAGTATTTTATTAGGGACATTTTTTAAAATATGAATACAAAGGGGAAAAAATCCCTATTTTTTTTCTAACCCATGTGTGCATGCCCCATGCCTAGAGGAACATATTAGCCTTTGGTGATTGCTGAATGGTGAATGCATGCTATTCCTAGTTCATGAACTTATTTGACATTCCCCTTTGGTACCTCTGGAAGCTTTAAGTGGTGCAAAGGGTTGAGCACTCAACTACTGGCCAGGAGATTGGCAGTTTGAACCCAGCCAGAGATGGGTTGAGAGCAAGTCCTGGTAAAATGCTTCTGAAAGATCACAGCCTTGATAATTCTATACAGTTTTTCTGTGCAGATACAAAGCCCTGATGAGTTATAAATGACTCAACAACAACTTTGTTGTTTGGGGTTGTAATGGTGGTGGTGGTGGTGGTGCTGGTATTGGTGGTGCTGGTGGTGGTGGTGCTGATGGTTGTGGTAGTTAGTGGGGGTGATGGTGGTGGTGGTAGTGGTGATAGCGGCGGTGGTGGTAGTGGTGGTGATGGTGACAGTGGCAGTGGTAGTGACAGTGGTGGTGATGATAATGGTGGTGGTGGTGATGGTGCTGGTGGTGATTGTGTTCTTTGCTTCCTTTTTTGGCCATTCTATTTATTTCAATCAGTGAGTGTACCTTACCTTTCAGGGGAGGGAAAATTACCTTCTTTAAGCACATCTGGGAGGGGAGGAACTTTGAAAATTATGGACATCCTACCCATCCCACTCTTGCAGTTGGGGGTACATTTGCTCCCAGGACATTGAGACTTGTGCTCATGTCCTCTGGTGCCCTGTCTGGACTCACTCTTCACCCACCATCCCCCTGCTCGGTTTCCCAGGATGCTGACCTCCGCAGACTCTGTCACCTGCTCTCGCTTGCCTTTGGAGAGTCAGCAGAGCATCAGGGAGCTAGAGGAGAATGGCGAGGACTGAAGACAGATTGTAGTGTGGCAGTGACTACCAGCCTCTCCAAGAACGGCTCTTCTGCATAGTCACTCTTGTGGAATGGGTGAAGCTTCCCATACACGTGATTCTTTGTGCAGCTGCCATCCTGGTGGATTGCTTCACCCTGCTTCAGCTTTTCATAGGGTCCTGTTACTTTCTTCAGTGACCTCCTTGGAATCATGCCATCTGCTTCCTCTCTAAAATGAAGCACTGAGGTGTAGATGAACAGTTTGGACGTGGGCAAAGAGAGAAGATAAAAAGTTCCAGGTGATGTTGACTATCTTCCTTACAAATGTGCTGATCCTGCTGTAAGAGAGAACAGCTCCTGTGAGTGGATTAAGGGGTATTTCTGGAGTGTGGGTTAAGGGAAAATATCATCATTTGGACCCGAAAGGTCAATTTTTCCTTTGCACATGTTTCCGTCTGAGAATGATGGGCTAATTAAGGTTTTCTTCCAGTTAGACAAACCCTCGTGGCATAGTGGGTTACATGTTGGACTGTGAACCACAAGGCCAGTGGTTCAAATCTGTCAGAATGAAGAAAGATGAGGTTTTTTCCTCCCATTAAGAGTCACAGTGTGGGAAACCCACAGAGGAGGTTCTACTCTGTCCTACAGGTAGGCGATGAATCAGAATTGACTTGATGACAGTGTGATTTTCTGGTTGACTTAGTAAACCTTCTTAAGGGGCAGAATGTCTACTCTAACTAGGTAAATGTTTGATGAATGAATATTTGGTTTTAAAATAAATAACCTGTTTTAGTGACATAGAGTAATAAAACCTGCCAAAGGTCAAATCCAATTGTAGTGGACAGCTAGTATTTAGTCTTTCATTCTGGAAAAGGGACTCCTTCAACAGAAGAATATTCCTTGAGCAACACCCATGAGTTCAAGTTTCTTGTTCTTACATTCTCCTGACCTAGGACACAGGGATTTGGGGGGAGATGGGGCAAGTAGACTCCCCTGGGACTTTCCACCTGGAATGAGAGAGAGAAAGATCCAGTTTCCCCAGGAGTCCCAAGCTGGGGCATGAAAAGAACAAGAATAGGGAACTGTGTTCTCATCTGGGGACACCAAGCTGATATCAGAGAGTGAACCATTTTCTAGAGATGTCAGTAGTATCTTATCAGAGGAAGCCTGCCTCCGATACATCACAGGTTTGATAGGCGCAGTTGTACAGCGATAATAATTATGATGACAATGTTATAGAGAGCATGAGAAAGAAAGGAATAATAAGAGTGAGACACATTTCATGGTAGCATGCTCACCTCAGCCCCACTTGGTGGTCCACATGGAGAGAGAGCGAGTGGGGGAAGGCATTACATGAGGGAGAGGGGGAGAGAGCAGGGGAGAGTCTTCTAGTTTATTGCTCACCAACGTTCAAATGTACTTGGGGACGTCACAGTAAGGGGATGTACACATCACAGGTAGGGGATGAGCTAGGGTTGTAGAGTAGGGACTGCAGGTATACATGTGATAAGAAAAGCAGATCATAGATTGAATAGGGCAGCCTAACCTTGATAATCCTTGGGTGAGCTTGACCTCTTTGTCTCCTATAAGGAAGTACTCTATTGGTATGCTTATCAGAAGGGAGTGGACCAGTTTTAGGGTGGGCCAGGCTATACTTTGATGGCCCTGGCTGGCTAATAACCCTTAGGGAGAATAGCTCCTGACCTACTTCAGTTGACCTCCAAGTGTACAGTCATATGCCTCTTACAGCTAGCAGCTTAAGTTAGGCATATATTTGGGGGAGACAACTTGGGAGAAATCTTTCTGTTCCCCACAGTAACTAGCTTAAATGTGATTAAAAAACAAGCAGTTCTTGAGAACTTCATCTATGCTCAGGAGAAGATACAGTACACAAGCTGCCAACAACACAATTAGGTAGACAAGGCTAGGATGCATGAAAGTGGAGAGAAGAGGCGATATATGATTCAAGGCTAAATCATGTGGGCAAGATAGAAAGAGCAACATCAATCCTAAAGAACGACCCTCTGTAAGGGGATGTCGTTTCCCCTGTAGATGGGCTTTGGTTGGGTCCCCAATCTGTACTGCCCCTCATTTACAATGATATAATGTTTAGTTCTTTGATGCTTGATTCCTGATCTCTTTAACATCCCATGGTCACATTTGAATGATGGTATGGTGAAAAATACTAAATATATCATGGACTGCCAGAAGAATGAATATCTCTGTCTGGGAAGATGTACAACCAGAATCCTCCCAAGAAGCAAGGATGAACTATGACTATGTCTCATGTGCTATGAACATGCTACCAGGAGGGACCAGTCCCTGAGGAAGGACCTCTTGCTTGGTGAAACAGAGGGGAGAGGAGGAGGAGAAGAAGACCCTGAATGAGATGCATTGACCCAGTGACTGCAACAAAGGTTCTAGGCCTAGGTGGGATTGTGAGGATGGTGCTGGGTGGTGCTGTGTTTCCTTCTGCTGAATGGGTCACAGTCAGCACCAAACAGCAACAACAGCAACATGAATGTAGAGGGTAGGATGGTGGCCCGAGAGTCTCTTCGCCTGTGGTTTGGCTATCTTGCTTTAGAAGCTAGATGGTTCTTAGTATAAGGTAATGGCTCTGACCTTCAGAGATGAAGCAGATTGGCATTCAGAAGAAAACTGGAAATGTGCCAGTAAAGTTAACTCTGCCCTATTCCTGTTCCTAGAGGAGGACCGATGACCTGGGAGCCCTTGTTTCCTTGCACTGGTACATTGAGATGGCAAGCCAGGCAGGTGTGGGGGCAGACTCCTGGTTCTCAGGGCCAGAGGACAGATCTGAGCAGCCTGGAAGACAGGTGAGTCCTCCCAAATTAGACAGTGTAGATTCGTCTCATATTTGAGCAAAGCAATAACTGTCACAGGGGAAATGGTTCTCCAATTTGAAGAGTATTAATCACCTAATTAACCAGAACACCTGCTCATAAAACTCGTCCCACCAAGGAAAGCAAATTAAACAAAGCGTGAGGATGTGCTGCACAGACGTGGCTGGCCTCCTTGGGCATTGGGACTCCTAACACTCTCTAGCCAGCTGTTGGACTTGACAGGGCTTTCCAGAACATCAGAGTTGTTTAGCAAGCAGAGATTTGTGTGCACTCTGAGAAATCCCTTTCACAACTGGCCTAGGATCATGGATGTCCTTGATGTGTTAGACACTGTGATGAATGCTTTACATACATGGAGTTTCTAATTCTCACAGCAACCAGAGAGAATCCCCCAATGTAGCAGAAGTTTGTGAGGAACTCACACATTGGGTTGTGTCTTCTTGGCCACATAGGAAGACTACATTTCCCAGCTTCCCTTGCATTTAAATTGGGATCATGTGCCTCATTGTGACCAAAGAGGCAACCGCCAGATTTGCCCTTTGTACAAGATCAAGTCCTCTCTTTGCCTGCTGATTCTACAAATGGAGAGGAGCTAGTGAGACTCCAGTGTGTATGAGAGTCTGGCTGAGCCATATATATGAAGGTGCTGAACACTTTAAGTCCCCGTCAAGAATGCCAGTGGCCAAACACCTAAATGGTCTATATGTTGAAGAACAACCATCTATCTCCTCAGTAATATGTAGGGGTTAATTATTACAGCCAAACTTGATCCACCGCCATTGAGTCTAATTTGATAGTTTCTTGTGTGTGTGTGGGGGGGAATCACTGCCCTCTGGTGGTCATGAGAGCTACCCAGCCTTGCTCCCAGAGAGCTGCTGCTGGATTTGAACCCCCAAGCCAATGGGCGGCAGGATAGAGTTTCTTAATGGGAACAATCAACCTTGTCTTTCCCCTTTGAGGAAACAGCTTACGCAATTGGGGGAGGGGTAGATCTGTGGATCAAACTGAAGATCTCTGTGGCTTACATGTTTGTAGGGTCTAATAGTTTTCATATCTACAGATCCAGCAGCAGACCAAGTCAAGATACTTCTATAAACTGATTTTTCAATGGCCAGGTGATGAGACCAAAAGAGGGTTCAAACTGGCTACTAAGGTCAGATCAAAAAATGGATAGTTTTGGTTACATAGTGTTTGTATAACCATTGAGAATCACAGTCTAGCCAAGTTGATACTATAATCTTAATCATCATATATTTTGATCCAATCTTGACATAGTACCCCAAATCAGTTATGTGGTGTGATTTCCCAAATGGCAAGGAATTTTATCTATCTCCAAACAATGTCTCTACCTATTAATCCCCGACATACCTTTTAACAAATAATCCTTATTCTCTGCCTATTACTTCCCCCTTGGTCATTAATTTAACATACATTTAGGTTAAAGGTGTAGGTGATATCCTGAGCATTATGGAGATGCTTGCTGTAGCTAACATGAGTTTTGTATGAGTGACATGCTTATAACAAATAAATAGTGCAATTAATGTATACAGAGAGAGGAGGGGAGAACATATCTGGGATTGAAAAACTTTCTATCTTAAAGGAGAAAGCTGAACAGAGAGAGTTCCAGAGATCAGCAGAGGGAGCAGACTGGCATTTGGGACTAAGTATTTGTGAAAAAAGAAAGAAAACCTGAGGCTATGGAGAGAACCATGAGAGAGTAATGGCTAAATAATCCCCAGGGTTCGCACACAAGACCAGGAATAGTTATTGTTGTCATTATCCAGAGTGGAAAGACACAGAATGCACAGGGCTTTGAGTAGAGATCTCAGAGGAACCTTGCCTTTGCTGTACCTTTGTAGCTACAGTCACTTTAAACCCACCATTAAAAATATTAAATACAAAGCCTAGAAGGATATAACTAATTCCACATGACTTAATTGTGAGATTAAAAGAGTGAAGACAAAGAAGAAAAAGTTCCCTAGTCTTGAAAGATATGCAACAAGAATACCCAGCAAAGAAATTTCATAATGCCTGGCATAAATGAGGAATGACTAAGATCACAAAGAAGTATGAAAATTTGATTTAAAGGAAAAATAATAAAATAAGTAGAAGCAGATCCAGCAATGGTAAAGATAGCATTCTTAAAAGATAGGAATGTTAACAGCTATTAGAAATATATTTCTCATGTTTATGAGAGAGGCATAAAATGGAAGCTATAGATATCTTTTCAATGGAACTTCTAGAAATGTAAGATACCAAACCTTAAGTGAATACACTCGTCTAAACCAAACTTACTGGCAACAAGTTGATTCTGGTGCCTAGTGACCCTACTGAAGAAGGTAGAACTGCCTCTGTGTTTTTCTGAGACTGTAACTCTTTTTTTTTTTTAATAATTTTATTGAGACTGTAACTCTTTGAGGGAGTTGAAAGCCTCCTCTTTTTCCTGAAGAGTGGCTAGTAATTTCAAACTGCTAACCTTGCAATTAGCAACCAAATGCATTGCCCGCCACACCCCAGAGCTCCTAGAGAGGATTAACAGCAGGTAAGACACAACAAGGGTTTGTATTCATGATTTGTTTTTTAAAACCCTCTGTTGCCCAGTAAGTAAATCCCTTGACATGGCTTATACAGGCATAACTGTTGCATGACTAGGTGGAAACATAGGTTATATGATCTCTCATATAGGCATTGGACAATTCTGTTTTGCTACTGGGTACAAAATGTGTCATCTCAGCAGCAGGGCTGTAGGGTTTCACTACCATAACGAAAAAAGAGCCAGAAGTGGACCTCAAGATCCTTGTGGGCTGAATCTCCTTCCTTCATCCAGGAGTTGGGGGGCAGTCACACCCAAAAAGTGCCATCAGCAGGGGAGGAGTGTGGAGCAGCAGAGGGCTTCTAGCATCATAACAACAATGATGAAACAGACAAGTGGACTTTCCAGTCCATCAAGCCAATAAAGTTGAGTACCTTCAAGCAAGAGACTTACATGTGGAATAGAGTGCTTCTAAGCACTTAATAGGGGGAGCTAGGTTTGGGGACCCATGGAGCAAGTATTGAGTGTCTTTGGACTGATGGCTTAAGTGGAGTGGCATACCCTTTTGGGATTTAGTGGTAGTGCTCAAAGAACTTCGTAACATTGCCCGACCTGGGGAGGAGCCAAGGGACCATGTAGCTGAGAGGCTGAGGAACAGTGAGAAATGTATTTGCTGGCGTGGCTGAGAGAGGTGCTACCAATGAAAAGACCTGTACCTTGAGTATTACTGGTGCCTAATGATAATTTATTAATTTCTGTAAGAAATCCTGCAATTGTGAATATGGTCTCTGCCTTCTCTGTGACAGGTGCAATGAATTATTGAACCCTTCCTGAAAGTAGGATGTGCCTTTGGAAAGATGGTTGGTGCCAGAAGTAGTAAGGAAGATTGGAGGGTAGAGTCGTGTCTGACATATGCTCTTTGCTTTTTGTTTTTCACTTTTTAATTTATTCTATCTTCAAAGATATTTTTAAAAGTTATTTTAGTGGGGGCTCATACAACTCTTATCACAATCAATACACACATCTATTGTACAAAAATCACATTTGTACATTTGTTGCCATCATCATTCTCAAAACATTTTCTTTCTACTAAGCCCTTCATATCAGCTCCTCATATTTCCCATATGCCTTTTAGGAATCAGCTCTGAGTGGAGCTTCCATTTGAATCTGATTTTCCTTCCCCCTTGTGAAGTTAGCAGTCAGATATACACCCTGCCATTTTTAAACCCTTAGAACCCAGTAATAGATAACCAAGTTAGATTTGAAGAGGAACTTCCTAAAACAAAATGAACCCATGAACATAGAAAATAAACACATGGTATGATACAGTAGGGAAATGCAAATTAATATCACAATGAATACTACCACCATGCCACTAGGATGGTCAACATTTAAAAAAAAAAAAAAAAAGGAAATTACTCAGTTTGGGTGAGGATGTAAGCCCTGCTGGAGCAGTGGTTATATTACCAGAAGATTGGCAGTTCAAACCCACCAGCCATTCCATGGGGAAAAGCTGTGGAAATCTGCTTCCATAAAAATTAAAGCCTTGGAAACTCTATGGGGAAGGTCTTCTGTGTTCTATGGGGTCACCAAGAGAGAAGGAATTCAACATCAACAGTTTAATTTGGGCAGAATGTGGATAAACTTGAGCCTTCACTCATTATTAGAAGCAATGTCAAATGTTATAATCACCTTAGAAAATAATTTGATGGTTTCGTATACCAAAGTTAGACCCAGTACTTGAATCCTGAATGTCTCCTGAAGGAAGAGAAGCATAGTTATCTACACAATGAGCACTCATGACAATACCTCAAAATTAAAAGCCACGTAGATCTCAAAAAGGGGCTGTCGATAAAATGGAATGCTAATCAGCAACTAAAAGTAAAAAATAATGTAAAATGAAATTCTAATAAGAGCATAACAGAGAGAATATCAAAAACAATGTTAATGAGGGAAACTGGGTATCCATGTACTGTATGATTCTATTTATATAAAATCTAAGGAAAACTACAGAGACAAAAATCAGACTAATGCTTGTCTGGGGCTTGTGGGAAAGTGGGGAGAGGATATTGGCTGCAAGCACCCCGAAGAAACATTTTGGAATGATAGAAGTATTCTAAAACCAGGTTGTAGAAATAGTCACACAGCTGTATAGGTTTCCTAAGACGAATACAGGTGACTTTATTTTCATTTACACTTTAATACTAAAGTACAATGGTAACAATGTCTCACTTGGTGTAAAAGATACAAAACATAATATAGGAGCAAGGCAATATTCATGGTAAAGTTATTATCACATTATATGTGAAGTGGTGCAATATTAATTGTAAAAAGAGAGTGATTTGTTAACAACAAATGTTTTAAAGCACTTGCCATTGATTCAAAGCTATGTCATGGCAGTCCTATGTTTGCCAGAGGAAAAAGGGGTGCTTTTGGGGTTTAATGGCTGGTTCTCTAGGAGTAGGTTACCGGTTCCATCTTTTGAGGTATCTCCAGGTAAACCTGCTTCTTCAATCTTTGATTAGCAATTGAATTAGTGTTAGCCATGTTACTCCATATACATAGTGACTTGGTGTTTATTGTATGTAATCCCTCAGAAAGCCATCAACAAATCAAACAATATAACTAAAAGTGAATTTATGAAATAAAGTGAAGTCACAAAATTCCTCAAGGTAATTGTGATAGTTAAGGTTTATTGTGCCAAACTGGCCAATAAAAACGTGGGGGTTAATCAAAGGTTGAAAAGAGAAAAGAATCAGTGAGCCTCGCCTTTCGAGTTCTTGGGTCTCTTGCTCTCTGATGGTCAGACCATGGTGCAGCTGCCTAGCCAGTTTCCTGCTTCAGCTGGCAAGGCTCACTTCCTGTGAGGCATGGCTGAGGAGAAGCCACAAGGACTTATCCTGTGCAAATGCAGCTGGAGAAGTCACGTGGAGACCCCTGCCAGTGCTGAGATGCTTACACCAACATTGATTCAAAGACTTTCTACTCACTGGCCTGTGATCTTCCTACATTCAGCATCATTGTGGGTGTTTTGTGAGATTGAGGAGGACTTTGTAGATCAGTGTTAGACATATGGACTAAGTTCGACTTATGGATGAACTGGCCAGGGTTGAGATGATTTCTGAATGTACTCTTACCCTTTATATAAAATTCTCTCTTAGGCTGAGCTCTGGTGGCCTAGTGGTTGTGTGCGGGACTGCGGCCCACAAGGTTGAGAGTTCAAACCCAGCAGCAGCTCTCCAGGAGCAAGACTGGGCTTCCTCCTTCCACCAGGGCAGTGATGCAACAAATACAACAACAACAACAATGAAAATCCCAAACTCTCTCTTCTATATATTTGAGTTTCTGTGGATTTGTCTCCCTAGTTTACCCAGACTAACTCAATACTAAAATACAAAGTAAGAAATTTGGAATATAAAAAGAATAAATTAAAAAAAAGAAGAAGAGCAGATTAGGAAAAAAGATAACTGCTAAGACAATAAAGTTAAAACTAATATATCAATAACTACATTAAATATGTATAGTCCAAATAATTCAATTTCATGTCTGAGATTTGTCAGAGTTGATCAAAAAAGGCAACATCTATTGCATAACTCCTTTAAATATAAAAACACACATAGGTGATATACTAATCAGAGCTATTTAGAATGGCTATATTAATATTAGATTAAAGTAATATTAATAGTAAATAAAGTACTCAGTCCCAGGACAAAGAAAGGTATTCCAACAGGATAAAGAAGGATAAAATTCACAACGAGGCCATAAAAATTCTAAATGTGTGTATGCCAACCACAGAGCTATAAATATATAAAATAAAAACTGATAGAACTAAAAGAAGAAATAGGGAAATACACAGTCATGGTTAGCAATATCAGCACTTCTATGTCTGTCATTGCTAGAACAAGTCGACAAGGACTCAGGCTTACTCAGTCTTGAGAGAGTGCTCACCCAACAATAGCAGAATACACATTTTTTCAAGTCCACTTGAGATATTCACAAAGATGCATTATATTCTGGACCATAAAGCAAAGCTAAATAAATTTTTGTTGTTGTTGTTGTTGTTTTTTGGCTTCACTGCCTTCTGGTGGTGGGAGTAGGAGGCCCAGCCTTTGCCCCATGGAGCTGGATGCACAACCACTACGCCACCGGGGCTCAGCGCTAAATAAATTTTATAAGACTTAAATCATGGGCTGAGCCCTGGTGGCATAGTGGTTGAACACAGGACTACGGCCCACAGGCTTGGAGGTTCAAATCCAGCAGCAGCTCTCCAAGAGCAAGGCTGGGTAGCTCCCATGACCACCAGAGGACAGTGATGCCAAAAAAAAAAAAGACTTAAATCATATAAAAATATTGTATAACCACAACAGAACTAAACAAGAAAATTAAAAAAAAAAAAACCCAAACCATAGGGAAATCAAAAGAATTCTAAAATTAAAGAACACCCTATTAAATAATAATCACTTATCTGTCATTTTTCCTTACTATGATGGCTTGTGTATTGCTGTGAAGCTAGAAGATATATCCCAAATATTTCAAATATAAGCAAGGTCACCCACTGAGAAAATTTTCAGCAGAACTTCCAAGCTAAGAAGAAAGAGTGGACTATCCACTTCTGAAGGGCTCATCCCTGTAGACCTTGTGAACACCCGCAGACCCATGTCAGGTGTGGATCCAGAAGTTGGGCTGCTCAAGTTGAAAGCTACACAAAATACAACAGAGGAACAGCTACAGGTTCAAATTCAAAGACTCACAGTGACTTGGACGGAGGAAGGCTTTCAGGACCTTCATTTGCTGGTAGAGCAAAACACAAAATAAGAAGAAACAGCTGCAAACATCCATTAATAGTAGGAACTTGGGTTGAGCCCCGGTGGAGTAGTGGTTGTGCGCGGGTCTGCGGCCCACTGGGACGGAGGTTCAATTCCAGCAGTGGGGCTGGGCCTCCTACTCCCACCACCAAAGAGCAGTGATGCCCCCCCCCCCCAAAAAAATAGTAGGAACTTGTACACAATTTCAATCTAGGGAAATGGGAAGTTGCCAAAAATAAAACAAAATTCATGCAGATCAATCACTAGGCAGTAGTAAGCTGAAATGGACTGATGGTGGCCATTTTGAACCAGAAAATTATCTGGCTTACTAAAGCAGAAAGGATACCTTCAAGTAGAATAGTGTTTGCCATTCTTTTTTGTTTGTTTGTTTGTTTACTATTTGCTGCTCAGGGTGCACCAAGTTTATTGAACACGTCCTATTTTTTAGGTTCAAAAGCATGTTCCTTTATAGAAATCTCTAATCTATTATATAAAGTAGAAAATGCCATCTTATATTTTACAGAGGAAACTAATCTGAACCTGTCTAACACCATAAACTATCCTGTCATGGGATATTTAATTCTATTAGCTGAAAATTTTAAGGAAATACTGCTTTTTCACATTTGCTTTTATATTCATTTTTCTCAAATTCTTTTATATTTAAATAGTATTTTTTACAAGTATCATCATCTCTTCTTAACTATCTAAGGCCATCAACACAATTTTTATAGTTTCTCACTCATAAATCTCAGTAAAATACATATGCATGGCAATGTGTAATTTTAACTATGGGGCCTTTAAAAAATTCAAGAAAAAACTCCATTATCTTTTTTTTTTTTTTTGGTTTTTGGGGCATCACTGCTCTCTGGTGGTGGGAGTAGGAGGCCCAGCCCCACTGCTG
>PVJH01018279.1:17660-45689 GCA_004026705.1 Nesogale talazaci | reverse complement strand
ATGGATGGATGGATGGATGGATGGATGGACAGATAAATGGCCATGGATGGACAAGTGGGCAGGAAGACAGACTAACAGATAGATTAGATAGTGAGGCAGACAGGCAGATGGAAGGATGATAAAGGCAGCATCCCTCTCACAGGATCCTCACAACAGTCCTATGAACAAGTAGAAAGGGGGTTACCATTGTCATCCCTATTTTTGAGGTGAGTGCACTGAGACCCCCAAGGAGCTAGTGGGCTTGCTCCAGCCTCTAGATAGTGAGTTTTTCTCACCAGGGTCCAGGGAAGCAATGTGGTGTTGAGGTCATGAGCACAGCTTTGCAGGTCAGAAAGCCTTGAATTTTGAACCCTGTGTCTTGGTACTTCTTACCTGTGTGACCTCTGACAAGACCCTTACCTTCTCTGCACCTCCACTTCCTATCTGGAAGACGGAGGGAACAAGAAAGCTGGTGCCACAAAAATTACTTTAGCAAAAGCATACCTAAACAACATTTGCCAATTCAACACTTTTCACATGGGCAGTCCCACAGCCTTGCTTATGCGCCCCGTGTTACTTCCCTCCCTCCGTGTGTCCTCCGCTGCAGAGGAAGAAGGGCCCAGAAGAAGGGTTGATCTGCAAGGATACACCTCTCGGGACTGCGTATTGGGAAGGAAAGTGCAGCATTCTCAGCCCAGGGCAAACAAGAAGGAAACAGAGGAAGGGGCCAGAGAGTTCATCTGTCCGCTCATCCTTTCCTGAGAGCCTAAATGTGCTCCGGGAAATAAGAGCTTTCGGCTAGGCTAACAGTGCTTCCCTTCTCCAAGGAGCTGGGACAGTGTCCTGGTTCATCTTGGACTGCAATATGCAAACTCACCAGCCAGCTACACAAAAGAACGAGGGGCCTTTCCACTCCTAGGCATGGTTACAGTCTCAGAAACTCACAGGGTCAGGTCTACCCGGCCGTCCAAGGTCACTGGGAGTCAGCATCGACTTGATAGCTGCAAGTTTGGTTTGGGGGACCTCTTCCCCATAATCCAGCCTAGGATAGACAGCTCTTTACCATGGCATCCTGGCCAGCTGCTCTACCGGTGTTTCAGGAAGACTTTTTTTTTAATGAAAAAATAATTAATGTGGGGAAATTGCTTTTTTGTCCAAAGGAACTAGAGTGCAAGGGAGGACATTACTGCATAAATACGCCCACAGTGCCACAGAGAGTTGGCACAGACAGCAACTAGAATGATCCTTGGGCTGTCTCGGCTGTTCATTGTGGGCCCCTCTGCTCTTAGACCTTGGCACATGGTGGATGCCTCATGCATGTCTGGTTCATCTAGCCCAAGGTTCATCTTGTCATTCTTCATAGAAGCCACCTGAGGCCTCGGAAGACTCATCCAACACCATCCCACCATGTAAAGGCTCCTCAGCTTGAATTTCTTAACTTCGTGGAAGCCTCTCACTTCTTCCATTGGACTTTGTTTTCTCAGTATTGCTCACAGATGTCAGAACAAAGGGAATGTCTCATATAGAGTTCAGGATGCTGAACATGAGTGGAAAAGAAGAGACTTCACATTCCCTGACCCATGTGAAGTGAAATGTCTACATATGCTATGTTAGACAGGGTTCTCTAGAGAAACAAACCCAGGCCATTTATAATTTAAGATGATAAATCGAAGATAGATAGATAGATACAACATAAACAGCCATTTAATCCACAGAGCAGTACAAATGGCCCAGTTTAACTCACTTCCGGGAGACAGTTAATACACTGACAGTCCTTCAACTCAGGAAGGCTGCTGGGTGCAAGTCAAGGAAGCAGACAGCTGAGTCTTCTGTAGAGCTATACAGGCAGTCCAGCCACATGAAGCAAACAGCAGGGCAGGTCACCAATAGCCAGCCAGATGACAGGGTCTGACAGTTCTCAGCTCAAGTGATATATACCTCAGCAGTGTGACAAAGCAGGTCCTGAAGGAACCGCAAACACAGTCCATGGGTTGGGTGTACCACAGGTAGTATAGTTCACAAGTTGAGGCAGAGGCCTAGCTAAGGCAGCCGCACACTAATCCGATCATCAGAGAGCAATGACTGAAAGGTGAAACTCAACCGAGTCATTTCTCTCTCTGCCCTTCAATTAAACTGCAACCTTATTAATCCCACATGTGTTTATTGACCAGGTTGACACAATAAACCTATCTATCTGTCACATACGCTGAGCACTTAAAATGTGGGGAGGAGCAGAAAGGCCAAGTGGAATCAAACATGATTCTGATTCAGGGAAACATTGTTCCGTGTCAGCAAAGATTCAGAGAAAACAGCAAGGTGGACACTCCTTGGTGTGACAGTCCATCATGGAACATTCACTCATTCGTAAATCCACGAGAGCCTGCCAGGTCCTCCGAGATACTTCCACTACCAACGAAGCTCTGCTGAGAAGGCTGCAGGAGTGACACGAGATTAGCTGATACTTCCCAAGATTTTCATTTTGTTTGGTTCTTCTGTTAGCAGTGTTGGATTGCATTGAGTCATTCTTACTCTGAGACAAATAGCAAATAATTCTGTAGCACTTTGTCATTCTTAAGTGTCTTTCTGAGTGGATGCTGGCCCATGGCAACCCTCTGTGTACCCCACGACAGAACACTGCCCTGTCCTCCGCCATCTACCAGTGGGGGAAGGGAGACAACGTGCTACAGGAAAGTCTCACGACTTCGCTCCCAAATCCCCAAATCTGTTCTCCCTTTGGCCAGTTGCATGTGTTGGGGTCGTTCATGCCTTCCTAACTCTCAGGAGACGACGATGCCGTCAGCACCTCAAAGCCGGCCTCTGGAGACTTTGTGTGTATATGGGCAGGTCCCCTGGGCACGTGCTAAAATGTAGCTGGTGATGCAGTAGGTCTGGGGGCGGCCCAATATCCAACTAGCTCCCGCACGGCTCCAGTGTTCCCAGAGCACCAGGTTTGGCTATTGTGGATCAGCACTGCCCCACACCAGCTGAACTTCCACGCCACGTGAAAATGCACCTGGCGCATCCGGCAGCCGATTGGTTGGTTGTCGGAGAAGGCCTGAGGTTGACCTCTGACTGGCTCTGTTTCAGACTACATGAGAGTGGCCGCAGCGACCAGAGAAAGGTATGGTGGCCCCAGGCGTCAAAGCATTTGCCCAGGGAACCGTCGGCCGGGTATCCATGGGGTGGGTGGTTTGTGCCTGGTGCCCAAACATTTTCCCTTTACCTGATGGACCAGAGGGATAAGAGCCTGGGCTGAAGATAAGCCTCTGCAGAAGTGGCATGCGAAGCCCAGGAAAGCAAGTTAGCCATTGGTGGGTGCAGTGACGGGGTTTGTAGTTTGCTTTTTAAAAGAAACCTGGATGTCCCGGCTCTCAGGGCATCTCATTAAGACCAGGCAGAAAGCAGCAGCAACACTCCCAACCTTGGGGCAGTGTGGGATGTCCGGGGGGTGGGACAGAGTTTTGAGGGGCGCGCCGCAGATCAGCCCTGGTTGTCCGATGGGAACACCGGGAGCGTGGAAGAGTACAGCTGTTCCCGTGCCACTCTGGGATTCAGAATGGATGGGTGTGGTGGCTGGCTGGCAGGATCAAAGCCCCGGGGTGGGGTAATGCTCCTCCAAAGTTGACAGCCACTGGCCTGTGAGAACACTATAACAGGCCCCAAGATAGGAAGCGGAACGAGCAATCTCTGTGTCCAACAGACACGGCATTCAAAACTCACTGCCGACGATGCAATTCTGACTCACAGCAGACTTTTGTGGATGGGGTAGACCTGCCCCTGTGAGTTTCCGAGATGCTAACTCTTTATGCGAGGCAAGCGTCACATTTTACTCCCAAAGAGCAGGCTGGTGGTTTCAAACTGCTGGCTTTGTGGTTTGCCACCTAATGTGTATCCACGACACCACCAGGGCTCCACATAGAGATGCAGAAGGTGGATTATAGATGAAACCCCCCCCAAAACACACACACACACACACACACACATGTTTTAATTGGTACACATGTTTTAATTGGTACAAGAGGCGGCAGGAGGATCCAGAAGTGGACATAGATCAGCAAAGAGGCCTCGCCTCCGACTCTGCACTAGGTGGCTGGGCCTGGGGTACCCCCTGGGCAGCCGGCTCTTTCTGCCGAGGGTCCCCAAAGGCTTCCCACAGCCCTCCGTGTCTCCTATCCAAGTAGGCCAGGCAGGCTGTCCAAGGCCCAGTCTTTAAAGGGAACCGTCTTGGGGGCCCGCATGACGCCAGGCACATCACACGTGCAGTGTCTCAGGAAGTCGTTACCGTCGGACTGATTGATCACACCCAAGTGGATGAGTTGAGGGCAATTACGTAAACGTTTCTCTGTGGAAGAGGAGAACTGTGCGGTTTAAATGAAAAATGCTGTGCCAAGTCAAAGACGCAAATCATTATGTGTAATTACCAACCCCACTAAATCAGCCTTACACACAGGGTACCCGGCTTACCATGCGCCAGCACCCACTGGGTAGGGGCGTGCGCGCATGGGCAGTTTCGCATTGGGGCAGAGGCTGAAGGTGAACTGAAAGTGGAAATTGGCATGCGGGAAGCCTCCATCGCTTGTCTTGAATCACCTGGTGACTCAATCAAAGGCAATTAAGCCAGGACGCATACAAAATACAATTTCTCTTAATTAACTATCAAAAGGAGGGAAAATCCTCTAATTAGCTGAGCAATTGGTTTGGGAGGGAGGGTTGGAGGGGTTTTTTTAATGGTCATTTATGTGTATTGTTACATTTGAGAGAACCTCTAGTGGCCCCGTGGTTCACATGCTCAGTTGCTAACCAAAAACCACGCAAAACCATCAGCCACTCCCTGGGGAAAAGATGAGGCAGTGAGCTTGCGCCCTGTGGGGGTCGATGTGCATTAGAATTAAAGTGGGACACCATTGACCAGGAGGAGGTGGGGCAGAAGGGGTATATTCCCTTCCCATTCTCCCACCCTTCCCTAGCTTGTCGTGCATTCTTTCCAAAAATCGGGACTTTTTTATAACACTGTGGGACTCAGGGAAAAATTGGTTAAAATCGGGACTGTCCTGCCAAAAGCGGGACGTCTGGTCACTTTAGTTAGAATCCATTTGTCCACAGTGGGTTGAGTTGGGTTACACTGGACATTGAGATGGAATGCTTTAGTGAGAACACCTTGATCAGCAAATGGCCCTGCTAGTTGTGATGTTCAGAACCTACAAGGAACTACGAATTGGACAGTACAATTAGGACAATAGAAGTGGGCTTCAAAACAATCCATGAGAAAACTCCACACCTTTGTATTCCACCCTCCACAAACTTTTCAAATTCCCCTGCTATGACACATTGATCATTCTTTAGAACCCTCTTCCTAACTCAGGAAGGGGAGGAAGGGGGTGGGGAGGGGAGAGAAGGTTCATCATTGTTTGAACAAGGCAAGCGTCGGTGTGGTCCCCTCGGTCTTGCTGGGTTGAGTGAAGCCCGGCCTGATGTCAGTCGGAGTCAAAACCACCAGCTGCCACTGAGTCTTCTCTAACTTCTGGAAGCCCCCGTGAGTCAGGGCAGAGCTGGGTTTCAGCATCTGATCCTTTGGAAGTAGATCTCCAATTCTTCCTTCCAAGACACCTCTGGATGGGCTTGAGTCTCCAACCTTTCGCTTATTGGCCAATGGCCAAGAGTGCTCACCTCTCCGATTCTCTGCGTTCTGTAAGGACGCCTGTCCTTGCCCAACCATTCTGTTGAAGGCACATTTCCCTAGTTACATGGCAGCCCTCAGGTTTCCGGGATGAGGAAGGCCTTTCCTGTGGGTCATCTCAAGACAAAAGCTGGTAAACAGGTTGTAAATCTTCATTTTTTGCATCCCTTTTGAGTGAATTATTTGCTTCTCCACATGTTGCTGATGGTGTCAAGAGGTCAAAGTGGGTCCTGGTGATTTTCCGGAGACATTGGCTATGGCCTCAAATGGATGCACTCAGTGGGGCTTGGATGCTCAGTCATCAAGCCCTGGCTCTTTTCGGTTCTGATTTTGATGGCCTTTCTGGTACCAATACTCAGTACAGCTGGGGCTGGGTGGGTGGGTGTTCAGCACAGGCTGGGGCTTGCATTGTCTAAGGTGGAGGGGGGGAAGGGTATGAGCCAAGGCAGCAGCAGTCAAGTCAAGCCTGTCTTTGGAGAAAGGAGTAGGAGGGAAATGGTCATCAAACGTCTCTTGCTCTGAGTTTCTGTACTATCTCTCCCCTAAACACGGTGACTGGAGCTTTTGAATGGCTATTCTGGACAAACAAATCAGAACTAGCTACCCAAATCCACTCTTGGCCACTCGCTTGTTTTCCTTGCTCAGCCTCATGACCACAGAGCCCTGGCGGTGTAGTGGGTGAGGAGTTGGGTTGCTAGCTGAAGAGTCAGTCGTTCAAATCCATCAGGCTCTCTGTGGAAGGAAAGTGAGGTGGTCTCTGTTGCCGTAAAGATCCACAACCTCCGAAACCCCCCGGAGAAATTCCACTCTGTCGGGACCAACGTCAACAGCCACGGGTTTGGGATTAGTCATGAACAACATGGAATTCCACCATTCAGATCCAAGTGGTCTGTGGATATCACTTCACCCCCAAGGGGCATAGCATTTTCAAGGCCAACCCTAGGGATGACCAGCATAAAAGTATAACTTTAGGTATGGAAAAAATATTTACGAGAAAGCGGAACTTCCACTGATACACAGGGACTCTAGCAATGTTCATGTTGACCCCACAGTCCTTTGAAACATCTGCTGCAGTGGCATTGAACCGCTGCACTTGTTGATGCCATCGGCTTTGATGGTAGGAATTGAGAGGGTTTGGGTAGTTCCCTTTGAGAAGGGCTTGATTTGAAGTCAGAATTGTGAGTGAGATTCTAATGCTTTCTATAGGAAGTGTGCCTATTGGTTTCTTGTCTAAGTTATTTCATAAATAATGACAATATAAAGTCAAACAGCAGTTATCTAAAATAGATTCTCTACTGGATGACACCCAGTTTTGCCATTATACAAGCTGACAAAAGAGGACAAATGAAATGTACCAAAGATTAGTGCTGCAATAAAAATCTTCCAGAAACATTCTAATTTATTTCTTAAAAGTCCAAATGTTTACGTGATAATGTGAAAGCAGAAGTGTACATCTTTGCTCTGCCCAAAGGCTGAGCCATCTGTAGAGTAATACAAGCTGGCACCAGTGACAAGAACTCACAATATAAGCAAAACTTCCCCTGGTATTGACTCCATCGTCAGACTGCTTTCCTATCAAGCCTGTATGACAAGAGACTTGCTGGGGCAAAAGAAGGGTAGGTGTGTCTCTTGGGCAGCCTTGTTAGAGCCTTGTGGCTCTCTTCTCTTGTCAGGGCCATCCCATCCACATAGCACGTTCTTGCTCCTTCTCTTGGAATGAGGTGGAATCTGAAGGCCATTTAGGTTTAAAGTCTGCTGATTTCCATATGTTGTGACCACTGGTTTTCCACAATCTGGGACAAGAGACAGAAACCAAGCATGCTGTGTTAAGACTCTCAACCTTCCAGACTTGGCTTTTTAATCTATCCGTTACCCAAGCAACAAGCATGTTGACTCTAACCTGTGGCACTTAATATCCCCTCTTCCACTTATACAGCGCTGTCCTTGGCCATAAATGTGACTGGTTTTTCTGTCTTTTTTTTTTTTGCATGATTATCATTCTGGCTTGGTTTCCTTTTATAATGTATTCTTGCAGTACTATTAATCTTTTCTTCCCCAAAGATTCCTACCACAGGGCATCAGATTACTGCTTGTGGCAGCACAAAACCAAAGAAGAGGAATTCCAGGGCCTAACGGCACTTCACCATTGAACCTTGCTAAAGCATATGGATGGAATGTTTTATACAAGTAGGGTTAAGAGAAAAATTCTTTTGGAACATGGAAAACCGTCCACTGTAGTTCTTGAGATGCTGTGATGGTCTTGAGGTCAAACCTGCAATGCACATGATAAGCAGGGGGAACCCTGGGGAAATAGGCAGAAGCACTCCCCCAGTGCTTTTTGGGCTGTTGGGTGTGAATCACGGTGGGTTTCGTACAGGGAGCTAATTTGTATATAAAGGATCCAGTAGGTCCAGCTTTTTCCTCCTCAACTTTGAAAGATGTCCTATCCATCTTCCGCAGCATACCTTAAAATTATATGTTGTGAATCTTCAAATGGGTATTTCCCAGCAAAGGTTCTACGGATACTTCTGAAGCGGAGGAGAAAGGGGGTGGGTCTAGAAAATCATGTTAAAGTGCATCATTCATTTTATACATATTGATAAAATAGTCCCTACTCTCGGCCATAAACCAACACCAACATACCTTGTCCTAAAAGCACCACGATGCAAATTATCTGGGTCCTAGGGAATTAGCCCAGGGGAAAAATGTTCCAAGTTAATAGTTTAAAGCCATATGTAAGTGCTTGGCCCTCCTCATTTTACCTGTAAAAATCCCCCGAATTAGACAGTCATTTTTGCAGAGTTTAGTTGTGTTCTGAATTGGATTGAATTACAGCATGTGGGCCACTAGAATCTTGAAAGATTAATGAGGCACAACTCTTTTTTCCTGTGAGAAAGATAGCTTCTTAAATTAGAAATGAAGAGACTAGCTTGGAAAGAAAAGAGATTAAAATTGCAAATCATGTTTATGGAGCTGGACTAATCCGGGCAATCATGAAGGGTCCAAAATCTCACCAGCTATTTGGTTTGGTGAAAAAAGAAAGAAGGTGGCAACTGGATTATGGGACTACTCAATGCCCTTATTGCGACACAAGTCGGTTTTCCTACAGGTTAGTGGTCTCAATTCCAGACTCAAGAACAAAATAGCTAGAAATGAGCAGTGGAAGGATTGAGAAATAGTGATTGGCAGAAATGACTGAGGCAGCATAACTATGAAAAGTGTACAGAGAACTTTAAGCACTTAAGTTGTAGAGGCCCCCCTGTCTTGCCCCTGGGACCAAAGGTGGCAGAGAACAATCATTGGGCAGGAATGCATTACATGAGTCTGAGTTATGGACTTTGCTTCTTGTCATATTTTAAAAACCAAGATTCTACAGAACAATCATTATACTTCTAATCTCTTGATCAAAAGAAAAAAATGACAAGAACCTCAGTGAAGCCGGCAACATTACATTACAGGCTGTCTTATTAACTCAGTGCGCTCGCCGACACTGGACAATCAGTCATTCACCAGGCCCAGCCTCCACACCAGATCTGACGCACATTCTTAAATCCCTCCACTACCCAGGAGCCCACACTCACAACTGGGAAAAAAACTTGCTCTTTCAGGAGAATTGTTAGGGATCTCTGGGCTTAGCGTTAACTTGCAAAGCATAAATTATATCCTGTGGGTATGTTTTGGAGCACCGCGCCGTAGGCAGTGTCTTTGAAAGGGCTCCATTGTTTTGGTATCAGCCCCATTCCAGGACTCTGCTTCTGCAGACAGTGCCATCCCTGGTTGATCCTGCAGGGAAACCAAGGAGCGGAAGGGGCCAGCCTCCCAGCCTCTGCTCATCAGAGAACTTGTTTCTCCTATTAGAAGGCAGAAAAGGAAGTTACATCTCCTTTTCTTATGAAAGTACTAAACAGTCCACAAGATCTTTCCCTGGATCTCATTCCAATCATTAAAAAAAAAAATGAAACAAGGATGATAATCATCAAAGAAAATGAGAAGGAAATCTGACTTCTAGGCTTTGAAGAAAAAATACATAAGAGAACAGAATTGAGAGCGAGGCAACTTATCCCCCCGCCTCCCCTCACCCTTCCAAAAAAAAAATAAATTTGAAAGGGAGGAGTCATGAAAGATGGTTGGAGTTGGAAAGGAAGCAGAGGTGAGCTGAAGTCAGAAACATTGGTCTGTCCTCAGGGGCATGGCATCGCCCCCCTGCCAGCACGAGCCCCTCCATGCTGACATCACACGCTCAGCTCCTGCCACAGGACAATTTAGAGCTGCCATGTCCGTAGCTCAGCCATAGACGTAGCCAGTACGTATGACTTACATTAGGCTCACCTGGATGAATCAAAGGTCTAAATCATCAGGCGTCTTCCTTTCTCATACACACACGCACACGCACATCACCTGAACTTTCTCCTAAAGATTTCTAAGAAGCACGAGCAAGATGGAATCTCTGCTCACTTCTCATGTTGGGCTTTTCACCCGCAAAGGAGAAGGCACACTCCTGTTCTTCTGGGTCCTTGGCGGTGTGACTTTCAAGATCATGAAGCCATCTGGAGTCAAGTAGCCCTCACCCACCCCCGCCCCAATTTTCAAATCACAGGTGCAGTATAAATTTAGGACCTCTGTTCTCTCATGAGATTTGGCCAATGTCTAATCTGCTCAGAGCCTCTTTTGAAGGTACACTTAATTCTGCAATATTGAAGGGTTACATCTGGGCCGCTACGGCTGAGGGAAGCCTTTGCCTGCGGCACACAGAGCGTTCAAAAGGCCTGCCCCTGGGCAGAACCATCTGGGGGCCTGTACCAGCACTGGGAGGCTTCTCAGCAGTCTGTTTCCATTACTCTCCTCCCTATTCCTAAGAAAATGGGAGGGGCTCGAGAGCTGGACCTTCCATGTCCATTTCTCCTCTGTGTGTCAGCACTGCTGGTCCGTGCTTTTGGTAAGAAAAGGGAGAGAGAGGAAAATGGCAATGGGTCAACGAGTGATACTCTTCATGAATTCCACAACTGTGTGGCCTATTTCCTTAGTCTGTTTATGTCCCTGGCATAGATTGTCCTCTGCCACTTTGTACCAAGCAGAATGCTACAGAACATCAATGGACACCCCCCCCAAAAAAACCCAGCTGTGTGGTCTCCAGCACCTGTGAGCAGCACTCCTGCCACGGTCTCCTCCCCCCTGGAGGATGCACGGGACCACCTCGGAGCCACCTCTGTGGATTTCCTTGGGGAAGACGAGGCACTAGCCCAGCATGGCTTTGCTTGGACTTGGATGTAGATCTAGCCCAGGGCAGCAGCTGAGTGTGAGGACCTGGGCTTGGGGGCCAAGGCAGGCTCCCTCCAGGGTGATTTCCTGAGTTGAATGACAGCTGTGGGACTTGAGAGCCTTCCTTTCTCACATAGAGGGGGCTTTGGGGCAAATGTCATCGGGGACAAGTCTCGGGACCTCAGGTTCACGTGATTTGTAGAGACTGAGGTAGAGGCGGCGTTCATGCCATTGCCCCCGTGACTTCAGTCAGGGGCTGGAAAAGATGAAGAAATGGATGCCTGTGCCCAGGAGCGTCATCAGGTTAGGGAGCCAGGCATTCTTCGGAGCCTTTGAAGTCCTGGAGTGCTGACAGCTGCCCGGGCCTGTCCCAGTGGTGGTAGAGGGGGGTGCGAAGGATACTTCAGGTTGGAAAGGAGAACACCGGCTCTCTCTATTCTGGTGGGATTCACACGCTACCTGTGGGCTGAACCATTCTAAGCATTCCACATGGGGGACGGTCCTAGCACTGTTAGCACTCAATTCAACAGCATCATCACCTCTGAGCACCTGCCTTGGGCCCCAAGGGGTCAGCCAGCACTGGGCTGCATGCACCGCTCTGCAGAGACCTGTTTCTGCAGGTTCAGGCTCACCCCCCATGGAGCTGCCCCTAGGAGACCCCGTTTCCACACCGGCCACTCATGGCTGGCATCCTTGGAAGCATGCTCTCAGTGTTCCGAGGTGGCCGAGGCACCAGGAGCCAGGAAGGCAGAGCTGGAACCTCCCAGCCTGCAGGGCCGCCCTGAGCAAGTTTGCCCAATTTTAGAGAAACACTAAGACCGGCATGAAATGGATGTTCCGGATGTCTGGCTCTTCTTCCTACTGGCTTCTCTCTTGATTTTTGCTGCCGCTTCTTCTTTTTTTTTTAACTCCCCCCCCCCCAACTTTCTCTGGCCCCCACCCCCACTCCTCCTCTTGCTTATTCTGATCCAGCGAGGTAGCCGTGCATTTCCCAGAGATCCCTTCTCCATCACTTCTTCCCCAGTCTGGTTAGAGGGAATGCAGGCCATCTCAGCCTTTAGGATTCATTTAGAACCACCCCACCCCACCCCCCAAAAAAAACTTCTCCCCTGTTTATTTTTAACTTAAATAATAACTCCTGATATTTGATAGGATCTACTCAAAGTAGAAATTTCTCTGGCTGCAGATTCTAAACTTGACGGCCCCGTCCATCTGCCCACCCCACCCCCACCCCATTTCCCCCATAAGTTTCCAGCCCTTCCGATGGTCCCCTTCACATCGCAGGCTCCCCTTGACCAGATCCAGCCACATGGAAACACTGTCGCAATGAGCCTCCATTGCTCTCAGGCAGGGGTTCTGCACCTTCCTAATGCCACTTCCTCATGCTGAGGTAACCCCCCACCCCCAACCATAAAATTGTTTTCACTGCTACTTCCGAACTGTCATTTTGCTACTGTTATGAATCGGGCAACCCCTGTGAAAGGATGGTTTGACCTCACAGCCGGACCACCCTGGGGCTGCCCACTTGTGAGAGCCAGCCCGCCTTCGAACGGGGGTCCCCCTTGTTTGACGTGGGAGCAGAGAAGGCACCTGGTGCTCCGCCCTGGCGTGAATGCTGCCCTGCCAGTTGTGCCCTTTCCACAAAGGACCCCCCACCCCTGGGCCCACCTGCAGAGTCTGCTGATTGCACATATTTCCCCCCCCCCCCCCAGGAAAACTGACACCAGCAAAGGAGACCTAGAGTCCCAGCCTGGGCAAGCAAAATGCCACCATGGAGGGGCTCTCGCCTGAGACGAAGTTCAATGGCTTCTCTGGGTGGGTGGGGGCAACAAAACATTTTCAAAGGTGTGTGACTCCTACCGTGTTAGCCCAGCGGCCGGCCGTCAAAATAAACTGAGCCCTTCAGGGACCGGGCCGGGGGAAACGTTATAAATAGGCCAACTTAATGAGGGTGTCACTTTACACACCCAGAAAAACAAACCAAGGGGAATGCCAGCTCCCAAAGTGAGGGGTTCTGCGCCCCCCCTTGATGACTTCAATTTAATTTGGCTCCTTATGGGAGCCTCTGTTGCTCTTTCCTAGTTTTCTGGGAAAGAAATTAAAGGGGGCCGGGGGGGGGGGACTCTGCAGATGTTGCTGACTGTGCTAAAGGGCTGGGTGTGCTGGTAAAAACCATTCTGAGCCCACTGAGCGCACACTCCCCACCGCACCCCCCTGCCTTCTGAATGGAAGCCTTGTTACCTGGAAGTGGGTGTGATGTCGAGCTTGGCATCAACCTGCGGGGCCCGGGGAAGCAATCAGCCCCTCACACACAGCTGCCCCGTGTCCCCTTTTCTCCGGTCTGCGTTCATGTTGGGACCCCTCCCCAAATCTACGCCACCAGAGGGGATGCTACCCACTTCCCTGGTTGGAAAGACTAGTTCACCTTCTAGCTTAGCCCAGCCAAGCTCCCCAAGGCTGCCCCGCCTACCTCCCCTTCCAGAAAACCCTCCCGAAAGGGCAGGGGTGGGGCCAGGTTTTATATTTGCTTGTTTGTCTTGTCCCTGTCCAAGGCGTGTTCTTCTGACGCTCAGCTTATGCCTCTTTGGCGACACTGTCAGGTCTCACCTGACTTGAGGGGCTATAGCTGCAAGGCTTGACTCCCAGAGTTAGGACAGAAAATGGATCCCAAACCAAAGCCAAATCCCGCCCCCACATTGGCTAACAGACAGATGTGCAGGTACGTGGGCATGCTTAGGTCCCTTGGAGCAAGGGCCTCCCTTGTAAATTCCCAAAGGAAAGGACCCCACCACACTTGTCCCCAGCCGGCTCTGACCCACAGCGGGAGTCTGAAGACTGTGAGCAACATCGCTCAAGGTTGAAAGGTTTTGGGGGTTCTTCTGCATCCCAGGCTAAACGGGGGGCAATAACCTATTTCATTTTTTTTTCCAGTTCTCTCAGGCCAGGCACACCACAGCCCTTTGAAACGATCTGTGTCCCTTACCCCACCCATGAATGTGCCAAACCAGCCTCTAGGACATGGATGGATGTCTCATGAGGACTTACGAGCTAGAGGAACCCAGTGCCTCCCCTCCGATCATGCCCCCCTGTCTCCACAAAGCAGTGTAGCCTCTTCAGGAAGTGGAGGGAGTGAGCACTTAGAAGATCAGACCACTGCTCGTAACACATTCCAAGAAGAAGGGAGTGGTATGAAAGGTGAGTGACCCAAACGGCCAGAGGCCCTCCCTCTTCTCTGGCATCGGAGGGGGAAAGAGAGATAGTCAGCCAAGAAGGAAAGAGGGCCCTCCACTCCCCCCAACCCCCCCACCCCCCCCCTACCCCATCCCCGGGGCTTCGGCACTGTCCCTCTCAGCCCTCCAGGGTTCACCGTGGTGGAAAGGACTTGGAGTTCCCTTCCGGCTCCTCTTGCCAAAACCGGGGAAGAAGGAGCCAGAGCGAGATGGGGCCACACCCTCGTTCTTATTTTTTCGGAATGTCCTGGCCCCCAGACAATGAAATGAGTCACAGCTCCCAGGGAGAGGTCCTCCTCTTGCACAAATGTCCGCCAGCCGCCCTATTTGGAAAGACACAGGGCTGCTCCCGCCTTCCTGCCCATGGCTGGGGGGGTGGGGGTGGGGAGGGTGTCAGTAATTCGGAAACACAAACCACAGCATCTTGTTCCTGTGGCGTTGGTTGGTCTCTCCCCACACAGCACTCCCTTCCTCGCTCACCAAATCAAGCTTCCAACTCTGATATCTGCCTCTGCTTAAGAGACAGGAAACCCCCCCCCCACCCCACCCAGACTCCCTGCCAGCCTTTCAAGCCGGGTAACAAATTTGCATACCGGCGATCACCGCTTCTGTGACACACACACACACACACACACATACATGTGCCCACCGGTCCCGGTCCAGGTAACCCCTTCTAAAGACCCTCTTCAGGAGATCAGGTGCCTTCTGAATGACTCCCAGCATTCCAAGAGGTGGCAGGAGCCTTCTGATGGTTCCCTTAGAGATGTTCTAGGGCTGGGAGGGCCTTAGAGAAAGATGCTCATCAGAGACCCACGGGCGATGATGTCATAGGGTGAGAAAATATATAGCCAGGTCCTTTGGGGGGCAGGACTGCCCAGAGGCTGAGGCTCAGAGAGAAGCCTCTCTACCGGCTTCCGTTGTGCTGGGACTCCCCTTGCAGACCAGTGCTGACTCTTGGAGGCTCTGTACCAAGCCGCCCCCCACCCCGCACTGCCCAAGCACAGAAAGCATGCCCCAGACTGCCCAGGGGCCAGGTGTAAGAGGCACCGGCTGCAAAGTGAAGTCTGTTAGCCAGGAATGGGAGGCCGAGCTGGAGCGCCTCCCTGGCTCTCTCCTGCAATCTATGAGCCTAGGTCTCTGCTCCGTGCCACGGTTCCCGTGCTGAGACCTAGTGCTCCTGTGATGTGTTTCAGGAGTTTCCGCCAGCGACCTGAACGGATCTTCCAGAAAACAGCAGGGCATGGGGGGGACTATGGTGCCCCTTTTCTCTTTGAGGAACTGTGCCAACGTTTTGGAGAGCTACCAAGAGCCTATTTCAAAGTTGCTGCTCCTCAATTGATCCTCGCCAAGTTTGTCTACCCGAACCTGGCTGGGCATCGGGGCCGCTGGGACGGCAGAGGACAGGAGGGATCAAAGGGCCTGGAGACACTGCTGTTTTGGCCTCGCTGTGGCTTTCTGGGGTGTGTGTGTGTGTGTGTGTGTGTGTGTGTGTGTGTGTGTTTCTCTAATCAGTAAGGCTGTAGGGAGGAGGTGTTGGCCTTGGTGTGAAAGGGAAGGAAGCATCCCATGGAAGGCCATTTGCTGAGATGCACCTCTCTCCCAGAAGGGAATGCTTATCCCACTATCTTCTAGAGGTTTCTTTCATTCTTCCTTTTATTTCTTTTGCTTACTTTCCTTCTAATCAATCTTTCTGAGGCTTTGTGCATACTTGAGCTAGCCTCCCAAAAAAAAACAAAGGTATCCTTTTAATGTGCTGGCATGTTGGGGTAGAGAATACATAAAGAGGGCGGGGTTATTTTTTGTAGTTGTTGTTGTTTTACTAGTTAAGTTAAGCTGTTGCTTGGTTTGTTTTCATCATTTTATTGGGGGGGGGGCTCATGAAACTCTTATCTCAATCCATACATCTATCCATTGTGTCAGTCACATTTGTACATTTGTTGCCACCATCATTCTGAAAACATTTACTTTCCACTTGAGCCCTTGGTATCAGCTTTTCATTTTAAGGACCCTGGAGAATTTATAAATTATTATTATTTTGTCATGTCTTACACTGCCCAACATCTTCTTCCACCCACTTTTTTGTTGTCTGTCCCCCAGAAGGGGGTTATATGTAGGTGCTTGTGACAAGTTCCCCTTTCTACCCCACCTTCCCTCCACCCTCCTGATATCGCCACTCTCACAGATGGGCCTATGGGCTTCATCTGTCCTGGAGTCCCTGTTTCCAGTTCTAATCTGTACCCATGTGCTTGCTCTGGTCCGGCCAGGTTTGTAAGGTAGAACTGTAAGGGGTCATGGTCGTGGGGAGAGGGAGCAGTAGAGAGCAGGTTTGGAAGAGAAAGCTGAACTGTCCCAAGGCTCCAGGCCTCACTCCCTTCTGCACTTGATTCAGCCCCTTGCTTTAGTGAGTAAAGGAGATCAAGAACCGTTTTTCTAGATGCTTCCACTCTCAAAGTTTAAAATTCAGAACTCATGACATGCGACATCCCCAGAAAATTAAATGACCAAAACCTTTGAAGGAAGAAACATTATATAGGACAAGGGGTTCTATTTGGGGCTGGAGGCAGGGGCAGGGATGCACCACGCTTGAAGTTCCAAGGCCCTGCCACATCTAATTTTCCCTACGCCAAACAACCACATCCAAAGGTTTGCGAAACACAAGTGCCTCCTCCCAGAACCCTGCCACGTAAGGGTCACAGCCACTAAACTTTGATGGCCTCTCCATCAGCAATGACTCCGACTGGGCCTCCCGGGAGGCTCCTGAAGAAGTTGTCCGGTCCCAAGCGCCCACTGTTTTGATTTCCATGCTCAAGATGAGACGCTGGCTTAAAGTTCTGCATTCCCTTACCCTCTCTAAGAAACCGAGCGAGAAACCCAGGGACGTGCCTTCCACCGGAGCCAGCTCTTCCTCTCAAATCTAGCTGGACTATCTTTCTCTGACCCAGGCATTTTGCAGGAACACGGGAGCCCTTCCTAGGTGTCGGCTGGCTCGCTCACGATGCCTTCATCTGCTGGCCCGTTTCTGAGAACAGGAAGGCTGCAGTAGACCGTGGAGGAGTTCCCCAGTGAGCCTGACTGCTTCCCTTGCACCTGGGGAACGTGATTGCATTTCATTTGGTGTGACTTCCTGCCTGAAATGCTGTCATCCTCTTTCTCTCTTAACGCTCCGGTTGGCAGCGCTGGCCACAAGTTGTCCCTTAAGGATGAGCTTCTGGGGGTTACGCGTGTGGAATGAACCCCTCTACCCGGCACTCATCCTCTTTTTCTTTTCTCCTATCGATTTGCTCCTCTTTGGGATCTTGGTGTCAGCACACCCCTGCCGGGGGATCATCACGAAGTTACCTCCCAAACAGACCAACGCCTGCTCTCAGAGGATTAGCAACATCTGCTGGCTTGGTTTTTGTTTTTCCTTTTATAGTAAATCCCCTTCCTGGCGGTGTAGATCTGCTCCAGAGGACAGTGGGAGGTTCCTTGGGGTTGGGACTGATATCTCAGGCTACAAAAGAACAGGATTGGAGAGATGGACTGGGAGTGGACTCGGGAGACAATCCAAAGGGAGCTGCAATCTGACATTGTCCTCCTTCCGCTTTTCCCATCAAGGCCTCCAGATAGAAACGTTTGGACGGAATATGCTGATGTGGTTTCTAAATTCAGTTGTCCTTGTTTTTTGCAAAACTTCACTGTGACTTCTCCCAGGAGAAAGGGTCTTTATTCTAACTGGGTCTGTGCTGAGGGATAACATCCTTCCCCTGGGCCACACCGAGGAGACGTTGCTTCTGTGCCTTCTCGCTCGTCATCTTCAGCTGGGCTGGGGGGTGGCGGGGGGACCATAATTTCCTAGAAGGGAGAAAAAAATCTAGAAGTCAGTTGTGGAGGAAGCACATTTGCCCTCACATTAACATCATGTCCTCAGAAATGATGGATGGGTAAACTCCCAGCCTAAAGACTTATTAAAATGCCAGGGCTGTTTTGAATAATGTGGCAATGTTTCACAGACCCAATGAGGAGGCAAGGATGACGGATGGGCAGGTTTTGCTTTTGACTTCAAGACAGTTGACTTGTTCCAGCACTTGCTGAGATGGGCTCTGGCCGGGCTGCTGGGGAGACGAAGGCAAAAGAGAGAGGGTGTCTCCCTCCAAAGACTCGCTTCCACCAAAGAAGGAGTCAGGGGCTGGTTGCAAATATGCTGTCTCCGTGGAAGTGTGTTGGCTTAAAGACCTGCCCTGGGACGATCCAAGCAGTAAGGGAGGGTCTTGCTTCAGAGCTGAAGGAAACGGAGGGAAATCGCCTACGAGAAAAGAGGCTTGAAGCTGGGTCTTAGAGGATGGTTATAGTAGGCCAGTCAAGTGTTCACGAAATGAAGGAAGAGCGGGCCACACAGAGGGAACAGCCTGTGTGAGGGCGTGGTGCTAAGAGAGTCTGGCCAAAGAGATCTGTGACTTAGTATTCAGAGCAGCTGGGAAAGGAGTCCGGAGAGGGAAAAGTCAGGTGCAAGGCTTTGGAAAGGATTTTGGCTTGTTCTTCAAGTTAGTGGAGCTGGTGTTGAAGGTGTTCCAGCAACAGGATGACCTGCTTCTATCGGACTCATCGAATAAGACCGTAGGTGCCAGGGAAACAGTATCTCAAAGTGAGGAGAGGGCAGGCAATTCTGGGTTTAGGAAGTGAGTTGAGAGTTGAGGGGCGTGTCAGTCGTTGAAGAGGAAAGTAAAGCTAGACCAAGGGAGGCCAATGAGAGCAGAGGCAAAGGAATCGGGGCAGGGGGCGTCTCCATAACGTAGAATCCAAAGCACTTGATCGTTAATTGAAGAGAGACACTGACGGAGAGGAATGTAGGGAGATGCTCCAGTTTCTGCCTGGGACATCTGGACCACTCCGATGGTTATCTACAGTAGGAGAAAAAGTTTGGACAGGAGAACCAGTTGGGGGCATGTCGAATTTGGGGGCCTAGAGGACATCACAGTGAGAGATGCGGAAGCCAGGACCCAAGTATTCCATCTTCATCTCTAGGCTAGCCTGCCCCAAAGTCCTGGCTGCTGCTCATCGCCTGCATGGTTTGAGTATGGTACTCTGTATGGCACAATACCTTCTAGGGATGCAATTCCAGATGTCTGTGTAGACAGCTCACAGAGGGGGGCACCTAAGAAGGGAGAAGCTCCAGGATCATCCTATTGTAGTCACCACGGCAGCAAGAGAGACATCTGTTTCTCTTTATTGGAGTGTCAGCAGTGCTGTTATGAGTTAATATTACTAACTGGTTATACTTATGATGCGTACTGGTGTGTTTGTAGGAAAACGTAAAAGCCATTGAGCTGGTGGAGATGATAAAGTTAGAAAGAAACTTTAGATGCAGCAACCTTGATCAAAATAGTTTCCGGGTTTAAGAATGGCGGGGACAGATGACGGAAAATTTGCCTTTTTTAAAGACTCGTTCGTACATCAACATTAAGTTGGGTTTATTGTTGTCCTTTCCACAGCAATTAATTGCTTTCAAATTGCTGGTTGGACATGTTGAGGTGTTTTTTGAAACAAAGGCCTTTGCACCCCGGCTTCCCTCAGAATGAGATTGGGGCCAGGGGTGTTATTGGGAGGCATGATCTCCCTTGAGACAAAGGAGTCCGCCAGAACCCTGTGTGAGAAAGACCGAGTACCTGGCATCTCTGAGGTCATGGCAGGTGACAGGACACAGGAGGGAACTGCTCACGGTAACCAGCGACGGTGCGACTCTCAGGACAGGCTAAGCTTCCTTTTCTGAACAGTGACTTCCTAGAGACGGTCTCGGATTTTATTTAGTTTGTTTCATTTTGTTTTTGGGGGGACATCACTGCCCTCTGGTGGTTGTGGGAGCTACCCAGCCTTGCTCCTGGAGAGCCTCTGCTGGATTTGAACCGCCAATCCTGTGGGCCGCAGTCCCGCACTCAACCACTACGCCACTGAGGCTCAGCCCTCGGATTTATTTAAAAGTCAGGATTTGGTAACTTTGATCTATTTTCCTTCATGTCAAAGGCCTCCCCATGACCTGCAGGTATGTGCCCCACTGAGTCATTCTCCTCAGGTGTTCCGAGAACAGCCTTCACGTCTTTGAAAAGCCGAGTCCAGGACTCCCCCACACCCTAATGACCTAATGGAGGCCTTCTAGCCTCCACGTCTTACCATACAGCTGTTTTCAGCTGAGGCGCTTTCAAGATGACAGGCCCCAGGGGGAGCTTTTGATGGGGGTCACAGTCCCGTCCCACAACTCATGGCAGGTTTCTTGTAGGACAGTGTTTAGATGTGTCCCAGGATCATGGCGTGCCCTCAGGAGAAGCCACCACCACAGAGGCCCGAGGCCCAAGCTCCTCCTTTATTTTGCTTGAAGGCTGGCACCTAAGCAGCCTACTCCTCCTTTAGTAATCTTCTGTTCTTCATTCTCTAAAGCAGCAGTTCTCAACTTTCCTCATGCTGCGACCTTTACATACAGTTCCTCATGTGTGGTGACCCTCAACTATAAAAGCATTTTCATTGCTACTTCATAATGGTAGTTTTGCTACTGTTATGAATCAGGGGACCCCTGTTATGAATCCCAACCCCAGCCATGTGAAAGGGTCTGTTGACTCCCCCAAAGGAGTTGTAACCCCCCAGGTTGAGAACCATTGCTCTAGTGGAATGGCCTCCTCCTCCACTTCAAAAATGAAGTGTTGATACCTTCCTCTGTTAACTTTCCTCTTGTCGTCCTTAAAGACCAAGGGGAACATTTTGACCTTGGAAGGAGAGAATGGCTGACACACAGTCAGCCTGATCTGTAG
Source organism: Nesogale talazaci (assembly GCA_004026705.1). Classification (NCBI taxonomy): domain Eukaryota; kingdom Metazoa; phylum Chordata; class Mammalia; order Afrosoricida; family Tenrecidae; genus Nesogale; species Nesogale talazaci. The sequence goes on along the minus strand of PVJH01018279.1, from coordinate 24,765 downwards.
AGTCCAGGTATTGATCTCCCAGCTATGGGGACTAAGCTTTCCCGGGTGGAACAAGGCTGCCCGTGTTTCTCTCTCCCAACAATCCCTCTCTCCCTGCTCTTCACGTTGCTTTCTGTGGTGAACCTTTCCGCCACCTTGGGTTCCTCGCTCTGTTTGCGTGGAGGGGTACTGCACCCTCTGCTGACCTGACTGCTGTTTCTAGCCGTTTCTAGAGACAGCATGAGAGACAAGTCTCCCAGGTTCTAATTGGAGCTCAGCTTCTACATGAGCCATGGTGTGAGGGTAAGTCAAAAGTTATTTCTCATTAAACAAAACTACGAAAGCGTGAAGCTGCTATGAACTGCTTCTCCATCTAGGTCTGTACGCTTCTGAAGGCAGTGTCTCCACCTCTCCAATCCCTCCCCCAAAGAATTCTGGTTTCTTCTATTTACATCAGAGCCATAATAGTGGCTGTAGCATCCCCGACTCAAAGGACTCAACTCATGATCCTTCATGTTCTTTGAGTTTGCAGAACAAAAGAGAAGTCTGAATGGGGAGGGGCCAGGGCAGTGGGGTAGATCAGGTGAGGTCTCCTGAGAAAATTTGCAATCCTTGCTGTCCTCAAAGACTGAGCAAGTGCATTGTCGTGATAGAAAAACAAGATTCCTTGGCACCCCTTCCCTGGACTTTCTTTCACCAGGGCAGGTTCTGTTTTCTTAAAATGACTGCCCAATCCCCTTGATCCTTCAAGAAAATTCATCAGGACAACCCTTAGGAATCCCAAAAACAATTACCATAACTTGGAGAGCTGGCCCCTCGCCCTTGAATTTGACAGGTCCAGCAGATCCACTGTTTTGATTGGACCTTGTCAAGAAGGCATCCCAATGAGACGGAATCTAGTGGGTTGTTGAGATCGCTTGTTTTCAGCCACCCACTCTTTTCTGAGGCATGTTTAACCACGCTTTGTTTTGGAATAGACATAGGGGTATGAACGGGAACTCCGGTGGCCATACTTTCTGACTTTTCCTCATACCCATCACAAACCTCTCTGTTGCCGATTTATCCACATTACCCTGGAAAATGGGAGTCAGGATCATGGGAATTGTGGTCATTGGTAAACCCATAGGTGAGCAGAGTGCATGTATGTGATGGGTCTAACATGATGAGAAATGACCCCTTAAGAAGAGAAGTCACGGGGTGCCACAACAGCCACAACAACTCCACAAGGAGGTTCATGGGAGGAGAAGCTGCCTTTGGCATAGAAGCACCATCAGGCCCTTGAAAATGTTGGTGTTTTCTCCCAGGCCCTCCTTCTCCTTGACCTTCTCTTCTCTGTTTCTTTCATTGGCTTCTCTTTCTAAAAACTTGACATTCATAATTCTCACTCTTGCATCTCACTTGAGCTGTCCAAATCCAAGGCTAAAACAATTGCTACTGGTAAGGAAGTGTGTCTCTCAAGCCCAGACTCTTCTCCAGAGATCTTGACCCCAAGGGCAATGACACTCAACTGCTCTAAAATAGTTTACCATCTTTTTTCCCCTCGTCCAACCTGTTCTTTCCTCCCCTGTTGTCAATCTCACCAAACCCCAAATAGAGGGGTGAACCTCTGTCTTCACTCTCATCCCCTGTTCAGTAGCCACCAGGTTGTGGCAACATCCATCCTTTTCCTCTACTGCCACTGCCCTTCCTGGTCAATGGCAACTTCAAAGTCTTCTAGAAGCCACCTCCTGACTCCATTCTCACTGCCTTCCAGTCCAACCTTGATATCGACATTCTTTTTCCAACACACTAAAATGACTCTGCCTCTCCACTTTCCAGAATTCAACAGTTTCTCATCATTCACTAGGTTAATCTAATCCCCTTTATCAGCATGAAGTATCTCTGTCATCTGATTCCTTGCCTACTTGCCCTGTCTTGTCTCCAGCCATTCTCTGCCATCCACCCAAGTGTGTGCTCCACCTGGAGCGCTCTTGACTCTGCACTCTGTCTGTGTGCTGTTCTCAGCTCCTGACCCGATGTCCTCAAGATGCTCTGCCCAGCAGACTCCTCTGATGCCCTCCCTCATTCCTCACGGCACACTCAAAAGTATACCCGTGTAAAACATGACAGCTGGTACAGTTTTGGGTGTGAATCGGCTGTTCTCTCTGTATTAAAAATGCTTTGATGCAAAGGATGTGTGGGCCATCGTCAGTACTCAATCATTGTTCTGTGTGATTATCAGAATTCCCACACTTGGCAAGGAAGTTGGTCACACAGCCAAAGTATCTCTATCATTCTTAAACGGTGAAAGCCAGAAAGACTTTTGAATCTGAGTCTTCCTGTTGGCGTGTTCATCATGAGACCCTCAGGTGGAGACAAAGAGCGGTGCCCCTGTAAGAGGTCAGAGCCCAGGAGACATATGTGCTTCCAGTCATGGATTAACTTTTCCAGGAAATACTCTTGCTTTTTCCATGTCTCTCAGTCATAGTCACAGCTCTGCTTGTGAAGGGCGGGGTGGGGGGGAGAAGAGCTGAGATTTTGTTATGTGAGTCTCGGCATTGTGTCCAACAATGTGGCAAGTGGACCTTGGGAAAGACCTGAGGTTTTTTAGTTAGGATTATCTCTGGCCAGCATCGCCCAGAATCCGCATCCAAATCATTGGAACTCTTGGGTTAGGAGGAGTGGAATTGGTCAATGCTGTCAGTTCTCTGGTTTGTTTTTCTTTCAATGGAGTTTTGTTTTAATTCCTGGCAAGAGAAGCTGCTTCACAGCCAACCAGGAGGTGAAAGGTTAGTAGGCTATGTTCTTTAGAATTGGGATTTCCTCCTCTTTGTTCATTAATTAACATTGCCGGAAGGAAAACTCTGGGTGCACATGGAACTGAGAGCTAGATAACTAGGTGCTTGCTCTAAAGGCAAAGTCAACATCTGCCTCCCCCAGAAGCATCTGACCACAAGGAACTTACATTCCCTGGGAACACATCCAGAAATACATTCAGGAAGACCAGAGTCATCGTGTTCTCAGTTGTGTAGGGTCTTTCCTTGGGAACTACTGATCTCAGTGACCTGCATTTTTACTGAATGGATGAGGCAGGCTCTTCCCGTTCGCCAGGGGAATTCTAAGTTTCCAAAATAGTTCTATAGAAAGGAACTAGCATTGATTGAATTAAGACTTGCCAAAGTCGAGATTTCTTCACCCTCCTCTTTGTGGCTCATAAAACACGACATATTCAACTGATTTATAGAGAACCCAGTGTAGTCACTGGGAATCCTAATTTTTTTTGTCATCGGTGGGCAGAGGGCACCTGGAGAAAATTTGACCATGAGATTGTTAAAAATACTCTTTTGTGGCGAGTTACGCTCAATTCTGTCATTGGGTTATCACTTCGTGGGTGACTTTTCAAAGACGTAAGGGACAGAGAGGAACATTGGTGGCCAAGAAGGAACGTGGGGTTGGCCTGACCAGCACAGCTGGTGTGAAGTCCATTGCCGCTCACATTGTTTTCGCATGTCTCTACATGACCGAGGGTAAAGTCTGGGACAGTTGCTCCAGGATGGCACAGGAAGGAAGGCAACAGATTTCCAAGCCGGTAGTTGTGTTCCAAAAAGAGTTCAACTGGAGGAGGATGTAAAGAATCAGAACCGTGTGTCTTGTTGTGGTTTGTTATGGTCCCAGAGGGGCTCTGTGCTTGTCAGAGTAGAGTGATGGCTTACACACACAGGACCAAGTGACAGCTTTCCTGGGGTGAGTTCATTTCTCCAAAAACTTTCCTCCTCTGCCCTTTGTGATACTGCAAATCAAGAAACAACTTCACCATGTCCACACTCTCCTCCTCCATCTTTGAAGTTCAGGAAGCCATCCCCAGAAGGCAAGGCATGATTTTTTTTTGGAGGGGGGGGAGCATCACTGCCCTCTGGTGGGAATAGGAGGCCCAGCCTTGCTCCTGGAGAGCTGCTGCTGGATTTGAACTGCCAGCCCAGTGGGCCGCAGTCCTGTGCACAACCACTACGCCACTAGGGCTCAGCCCCAAGGCATGATTTTAAGAATGGGCCATACCTCTTTAACCAGTTGAATGCTGTGTTTGAAACATTGGGAAACTGGGAAGTTCCCAATACTCTAGAGTGTTGTGGGCTTGGGAATACCTGAGATTAAAGCCCTCTGTAGTGGACAAATCTTGCAATCGGCATGGTTTATAATGGATAATGTCTCATGAATAATACCTCGTGAGTAACATTTAGCCAATGCTCCAGCTCGTGCAATACTGTAAGCCCGGGTTTATTCATACCCTGCCATTAATGGGAGGTCTGGCTTTCACTTCAGAGGCAGCTAAGAGTCTCAGGAAAAGTCGGGGATCGGGAGACCTGAGTTTCAGTTCCATGGCATCACACACTTGCTTTGTGACAGAGACTTACGGACCTTGTCTTTCCACATGTAAAATTGCCCAAGGATGAGAGTTGATTCTAGAGACCTCTCCAAAACCCTGTCAGCTGGAAATGTTCTGATGCAGAAGAGTATGGGCCTATCCTTTGTTTTGCCTGTACTCAATAAAGTTACAATTCTCCTGTAGAGGTCTGATAACGTTAACTGTTTGATTGTTCTACTCAAGAATCCCAAACTGGTTCTGAGTGCTTGTATGGTTTGGAATTCCTGTAATCCTATGGTCTAGCTGATCCTTGAACTTCAGGGTCTTAACAATCTCTGAATATTTGTGGTTGGCATGCAAGAAAAAGGCGAAGGATAGATTTTGTAGCTGGAGAAGTGGTTGACTGACACAGAACTCCCGTCAGTGAAGATTTTGGGTGCTGAGGACGCCCCGTGGACTATAGGAAAGCAGAAGAAAGAGCGTGCCAGGAAGCCGCTGACTCCACCCACTGGGGCACTATCTTTTTGTGCCTGGTTTGCCTGTCATTGTAAAAATGGGGAAAACTACATGCAGCGATCGTTGTTGAACCTTTAAATCACCTAGAAGACATAAACTCATTGTGTGTAGTTTTATGATCCTAAGTCACTTCTTCCAAATTAACAATGAAGTGATCTAGATATATATATATATATACATATATATATGGTTTTTCTTTGATCAAGAATATCCCTATTAGGGGTCAACTACCATTCCATAGTTCAGCCTCCTCAGACCCTCTGAGCAGCCCTTTACTTGGAAAGCTGTCCATTCACAAACTGGTATACAATTTTAGATGCATCCTCTGTCCCCTGAAGCCCGTGGAGCACAGGTTAACAACCCCTCATCTAGAGCAGCCCAAGTTAGGGAGACAAGAGGGGCCCCATAGTGGGACTTCAGCACTGACCTAGACTTCTAAATCCAGAATGTGATGCCAACGTTCAATCAATAGTGACACAGATTTTTGTTTCTTCTTTTGTCTCTCCTCTCCCCCCACCCCCCATCATCGTCCTCTTTTCCTTTCTGTGTTTCCACTTCTTGTCACCTCTTCTCGTGCCTTCTCCATTTCTCTCCCTGCTTCTTGCGCACCTTACGCCGTAGATGTTCCAGCCTGGTTGAAAAGCCTTCGCCTGCACAAGTACGCCGCGCTTTTCTCCCAGATGACCTATGAGGAGATGATGGCCCTCACGGAGTGCCAGCTGGAGGCTCAGGTATGTGCATCAGTGCCCCGCTCCCGGAGTGGGGGCTCCAGAGAGACATGCACAGAGAGGCCTGCTGGACCTTATTTGCCCTGTGCTAGGAACTGCCAAGGGTCAACCAGCGTTACGTGGCGAGTACAGCTGGGCTCTAGCCATCAGGGTCCAGAAGGAGAGGGAAGGTAAATGGGAATATGACAAAGTGCTGTAAAAAAAGAACTATAAACAAAAGATGAAGAGCCAATGTCAAGGGCTCAAGTGGAAAGCAAATGTTTTGAGAATGACAGCAGCAGGTGTTTGAAGGTGCTCGACACGATATATGGATGGATGGATGGTGACAGGCGTTGTAGAAACCCCCAATAAAATGATTTATTTTTTTAAAAAACTATAAACCAAGTGCTCTGTGTAAGTTCAAGGGCACTAAGCAGAAATCACTGACATCCCGTAGAAGAAATAACATTGGACCCCAAGCTCTCAAGCCTTTGTGTGCCTGCTTTCACTCAGGGGCTCCCTCTTTCCCTCCCAACCAGGGGAAGGACAGAGCACTTGTGGTCCAGCCTGCTCACCAGTCGGCTAACTTTTAACCAGACTGTTGAGTAGAAGAACCCCGCCAGCCTCCAGATGTGCCCCACCATCTTTTCAAACATCATATTCCAACTGGTATTAGCTGATGTTAAATTGCGCAAAGGCTTTTCTTTCTTCTGACCATCAAGTGCAATATGGGACAATCCTCGAGAACAGGGTTTCCTCAAGACCCGGATTTCAGACCCTTTTCACATGAGAGGCAGGAAGGAGAGTTCCATGACATCGCTCCCCAAGGATGGATGCCAAAGGCCAGTCCACAGGACTCCTGAAACTTAGCATGTTTCCTACCATGCTGTGCTCAAGAAAATAGAGCTAGCGGATGTCTTTGTTTCCCTTGTTTAAAATGCTATTTGCATGTTTCAAATTGACTTCAGTTTCCTTTGCGCAATGATTTAAAAGAATTAATGGTCTGAATGGCCTAATAATATTTCCCTTACAGGAAGAGGAGATTGTCCCATCTGGGGCATAGTTGGTCTGGAAACATACCTCCCAGCAGACCACTGGTTTCCCGTCGCCTGCTCAGTACCCTCAGTTAACCTCCACAGGCCTGGCCGAAGACCAGGACTGAGACGTGAGACAAAGCTCAAAGTCACTGCACATTCTCAGAGCATGAAAGGCCCTAATTTCAACTTCCTAACACTTCTCCCACTGCTTTCTGGATCTTGATGGCTCCTTGAGATCGCAGGGATTGATGAGAACTGTTTCTGAAAGCATGTTTTGTGTGTGGGTCAAAGTCGAGGAAAAAGCCAAAAGAACCCAGTTGTTCAACTAGAGGGAAAACAACAACAAATTGACACAAAGGGCAAAGCCAGCCAAGCCCTAGTGGCATAGTGTTTGTGTGGGGGACTGCGACCCACAGGGTTGGCGATTCAAATCCAGCAGCAGCTCTCCAGGAGCAAGGCTGGACTTCCTACTCCCATCAGGGAAGTGATGCAGTGATGCAGTGTCGGGGGGGGGGGGCGCGAGG
>PVJH01018279.1:0-17560 GCA_004026705.1 Nesogale talazaci | reverse complement strand
AGTCTCAGGGATAGTCGCTGAAGTTGATATTAGAGACCTGATTTCAGGAAGGACTTGCTATAGGGAAATCAGTGGTGTCTCTCATCAAAAAAGGTCTAATTCGGGGCTGAGCCCCGGTGGCGTAGTGGTTGTGCGCGGGACTGCGGCCCACTGGGATGGAGGTTCAATTCCAGCTCACAGGAGCAAAGGCTAAGCCTCCTACTCCCACCACCAGAGGGCAGTGATGCCAAAAAAAAAACGGAAAAAAAAAAGGTCTAATTCTCAGGTTCACTGTTCTCACACAGTTAAGGTAAAAAACTGCAACCTTAACCATGGATCCTAAAAACTGACCTGAAGTCATGACTAGACTATGGACCTATGTTATTTTCTGCTCTGCCTGTCCTTGTGGAGATCCAAGAGAAGGGGGTGAGGCGGTCCAAGTTGGCCCTGGGTTGTATGACCCTGAGTGGGGCATCCTGGGCATCACTGCTTCTCCAGATGCCATGGTAGGTAGGAAAGATGGGAGAACACAGTGAATGTCTGTATGGGGCTGCAATGTTCAGGGAACAAGAGATAGAGAGAGAAAGAGAGAGAAACAATAAAACCTGAAGAAGAAGAGTATATACATACCTTCAAATGTATCTTTTAAGGCTATGAAGCTATTTCATGGCCCGTAGGATCATTGCTTTTCGTTATCACTCTGTTTCTTCTAAAGGTCACAGCCAAGTGATACAGGCAAATATTCTAAACCCAAGGGGCTTAGACTATTTCATTAGAAGAGGCTTATGACGATGGGTCCAAAAGGGAGAGATGAATGAATATTTACTGTGGGAACGTGTGGAACAAGGAAGAGAGGGACGCATGAAATAACTTCCAAGAGCCTCTAAGTTGATTCTCTACAACATGAGTCCAATACTTTTATTTAATTGCAGAATGTTACCAAAGGTGCAAGACACAAGATTGTCATCAGTATTCAGAAGCTCAAAGAAAGACAGAACCTCCTGAAGTCTCTGGAAAGGGTAAGTGTCGCCCAGCCAGGGCACGGTCCCACTTCCCCGGGAACCTCGCAGTGGACAGTGTCTCTGGAAGATTTTATAGAGGTCGAGCATGCACGTTCCTCTGCAGGTCAGAAAGAGGGAATGATTCTGAAGTGAAGCCTCCTGGGTATAAGCGCTTCCCTCTCACACAGCAGTGGAAATGTACTTACACCTTAGTGAAGACTGCCCGTGACCAACCAGGGGAGGACCCTGGATGAAGGATGGTCAGGCTGTAAACATGCTGTTTACATACATTTGCTGATGCCTTTTACACATGTGTAGGGGGCCCCGATGGTGCTATGGGTTAGGCACTGGATTGCTAGCCTGCAAGGTCACCAGTTCAAACCCACCAGCCACCCCGTGGGAGATCGCTCAGGTCTCCCCTTGTAGCAATTTAGGGTCTCGGAAATCTTATATTGGATTGCTGTGAGTCAGAACGGACTCGACGGCAGTGGGTTTGGGTTTGGGTTTGAGGTGAGCCGAATATTCAGCTAAAGGCTGACATCTTAGTGAAGCCTTGAGAGACTATGCACACCTGGATCATTTCTCCTCTCCACACCATAAAACATCTGCCTTTTTAGAAAAGGTGGTCCCAGTGGAGGCAAACTCCAACATGTTTGGGGTACACTCCAGATGCCAGTCAAGCTCAAAGCCAACCCCATTGCTCCTAGGAGACTCCCAACTCAAAGCACCCCAACAGATGAGAGTAGAACTGCCTCGAGGGGTTTCCAGGACTGTTCATCTTCACTGAAACAGCTCCCGGATCTTTCTTAAACCGTGTAGGATGGCGGTTTCAAGGCCCCAATCCTCTGGCTCATTAACAAGCCCTTAAGCCATTGCACACCATTCAGTACAAAGCATCAAAACGATTTTGATGAATGAGCCTCGCTGGTTCTCCTGAGGATAATTTCACTTCACAACAGAATGGATCCCCATGTGTCTGATAAGAAATGTTCTCAAAAATGCTCAACACTGGAAAAGAGTTTCGTCTGCTGTAACTCTCAGGAGATGGACTGCAGTTTCCTTTGAACAGTGATTTCAAAGAATTAGCGAGCACCTACACAGGTTCTTATCTTCAGACCTGGATGTCCCCCGCTACCAATGGTTATGCTTTAAGGCTATATGATGTGTGACTATTCTTTGGCCTACATAATGCCAAGTAAGTAAAGTCTTAAGGAAAGCAAGACCTTGTTGCCTCTGCTCTGGAGTAGAGGTTCTGTAGCGTGGTGTTGGGAGACAATTGAGAGTAGTGGGTGGTGCATTAGTCCAGGTAGACTAAAGAAAAATTCATAGATATACATATGGATATTAGGGAAAGGTTTATATACAAGAAGAATAGAACATTGAGAAAGCATCCCAACCCAGTCCAGTTCAAAGTCATAAGTCCTATTTTAGCCCATATGTTCGATACCAGTCTATAAAGTCTCCTTCCGACTCAGGAAGTCACAGGCCAGTGGGTACTGAGTCCCGACGCTGGCAGGGGCCCCCTCATGGCTCCTCATTTCTAGGACTCAGGGTCCATCAGCAGTATCTATTGGTGATAGAAACATCTCAGCACTGGCAAGTGTCTCTCTGTGGCTTTTCCAGCTTCAGAGGTCTGGTTCCATCAGGGTAAGGCCGTGTGGCTTGTCTTCTGGCTTTTCTGGTTCCTCTGATGCTGCCATCTTGTCTTGTCAATTGAGCGACTCCCAACAACTGGGGAGATGGTCTCTCATCTCCATGAGGGAAATATTGCGAGACTTCCCAGAATTCTCAGAGAAAGCCATGCCCACACAGAGACCTCATTGGCTATCTCCAGAGTGACAGGCCAGACTCCACCCCTACACTCCCAGTCATGAAATTGACATCAAGTCCATGCCCGCCCCAGGCAGTAAGTTTTATCTTTGCTGCCTGCAAGTCTTGAATGGTGGCCTTTTCTAGTAATCCCAGGGAACCTGTGGAAGGGGAGGAAATAAGAAAGTAGGTAGGACTAAGGCATGTCTGGCGAGCACATACGCATTGTAATGGAGTGTTGTTGTTGTTGTTGTTGTTGTTGTTGAACTTATTCACAAACATGGATGGGTGTGGGTGTATACCCAAACCAAAACCCATTGCCAACAATGCGATCCCACCCAAGTCATAAGGAACTCAACCTCACAGCAATGCCCTCAAGTCCACCAGAACTCAGTGACACTGTGTCCCAGCGACCCTACAGACCAGGGTAGGACCACCCTATCAAGTTTCCAAACCTGCAGTCTCCATAGCAGTCTCCCTTAGCTCTCTCCGGTGACTCAAGTGGTGGGGTCAAAGCGTCAACCTTTTGGTTATCAGCTGAGTGCTTAACTACAGCACTACTTGGGCTCTCTATCGGTGTGTGCCTGTGTGAACTCTATATATTGATATATAGAATATTATATAACCATGCTATATAAACAGTTATGTGAGTATGGGTACATAATTGAAAATACAAAATTGTATACAGTATTTGAAGGACCCCAATGGGCGTAGAGGGTTACACACTGGGCTGCTAATACATCAAGGCCAGTAGTTCCCAATCACCAGTCACTCTGTGGGAGGAAGGAGAGCCTTTCTACTCCCATGAAGAGTTAGTCTCATATCACTGAGCGATTGAATGGAGGAACGAAATTATGTGGAATGAAAGTCTATGTTCCAACAAGTGCTGGAATGGTTTGGGGCCTATGATTGCACAATGTTCAACCACTATTTATGAATCATGTGAATAGATAAACATTTTTAAGTTCTGCTTATTCTAATGTATATTTGTATGGAATAAGATATATGCTTGAAGAACTAAAACAGGAGTAATTTTACTCTGTCCTGTAGGGTCACTGAGTGACCCTGGCGGCAGCTTGATAGCACTGAGTTTGAGTTTTTGGTAAAGTTATTTATATTTATATATATATATAATAAAATATTTGATAATATTATACTTACATAAAATATAATACAGATAAAGCACACTACCATATCATATAAAATACTTAACAATATTTAGTGTAAACAATAGTGTTTATGATCCTTACAAATGTTTTTTACAGTACATGTAGTTTTATATATATCTATATACATATGTGTGTACAGATAAAACCACTGCCATTGAGCAGATTCATAGTGACCCTGCAGGACAGAGTGAAAGTCCTGCTGTGAGTTTCTGAGACTAAATCTTCACAGAGCAGACAGCCCCATCTTTGTCCTGCAGAGGGAATGGTTGGTTTGAACCCACAACCGTTACTTCCCAATGTTTAACCCACTGCTCTACCAAGGTTCCTGACAGTTACCTCAAATATACATATACAACTTAAAAGGAAGGCTGATTTTGGAGGAGGGGAATGTTCCATGATGCACAGAGCTTTCTTAATTAAAGTGAATTACAAACTGCAAGTGACCCATCCAGTTCCACCTGAAGGTTGTTAATCTAATGCTAATTCTTTTACCAAACAGCGTGTCTAACAGTGATTATTGCTGTCCTTAATATAAGAAACTGTTCTCTTTGGGGACCATTCAAAAGGACAATTTTCTCCTTAGCTGTTAGAAAGTACAGAAATATTTTGCATGAGGATTCAATCGTGATGCGATATCGTGAAGGAGTCATTTCCCTGTTTCTGGAATATCCATCCTGAATTCATTCAGATCCCTTGCCACCGAGAAAACGCTCCAACCTCAGAGACCAAAAAAAAGATTGAGCTGCTTGTAGAAGGATTCCCTGCAGTCTTGGACTGAAGTCGGTGTGTGGAACCACCTGGGCAGCCAGGGAGACTGGTGGCCCTGATATGTCATTGACTTTGGTCTGTAGCCCTTTGATAAGTCGGTGACATTTTCCGTGTCCCAGATTTCACACCTAGAATAATATTGACTCCACAAAAAGACTTTCTCGCTGGCTCACTGGAATGGGAAGGTTCAGAAATAGGCTCCATACAACACAAAACCTGATGGCAGCAAATGAGTTTATTCCATCAGGCTCTGGGCAAGAAAAGTGGGGGGGTGGGGGAGAGGTCAGCCAGCCGGCTAGCGCTGCTTCTGAACACCCACTGGTTTGTTGAGCTCAGATACGCCCCCTTCTGAACTTCAGAGAAGGGGCTGTTGGCAGCCCATCACCACAGACCTCATCCTCCCCTTCCCTAGGGTCAGACTCCAGCCAGCCAGGTCTCTGGCATTCCCAGAGCAGCGGTCAACTGCTTAGGCTGTCGGCAGTGTGGTCATTATGCCCTCACCTGCCTCCAGCATTCTGACCTCACCCAGAGCCCCCAGATGTCTAAGGAGATGACTGGAACCCCGCCCGGAGTCAGTCCACATCAGTAGCAGCTGCGGATAAGCTCAACATCCCGCACTCCTCCAGTCAGCCCGCCCCAGGACACTTACTGAGCGGCTGCCTCATCCACGGAGGGCTCACCGTGAGCAGATGTGGCTGGGAACCCGGGGACGCTGGTGACAGACATGGTAATGGAATGGATGCAGACACAGTCGGCTGACGGTACAGTTCCGTGTCATCTGCGTCGTCTGTTAGGTGGGCAGCAGAATCTTCGTGGGATGAAATAAAGTCCTCCGGACAGAGGGGACCCTTGATGAAAGCTGACTGACTGAGACTCTCGGGAGGGAGGATGGCAAGTCTTGATCAGTCTTTGACTGAAGGCAGAGGCTAGGCGAATGGAGGACAAGAGAGGTCATTTAGGGGCAATGAGTCATCGCCCAGGGGTTTCACCTTGGGTGTTTAGCCACGTGGATGTAGAAATGGCACAAGGTGTTACTAGGGCAGGAGAGATGGAGTTCATTCTAGTGGGTTGGATCTTGGGTTCCTGTGAGTCAGTCTGCCAAGTGGAAATGACAAGTCAGTGGCCACAGGGACAAGGCTGGTTGCTGTGGTTGTTGTTGTTGTTGTGAGGGGCCAGGAACCCTGTGCACCACAGGAGGAAACACTGCCCAGGCCTGCACCATCCTCACAACTCATTCCTAAGCCGGAACCCATTGAAGCTGCCACTTTATCAATCCATCTCCTTGAGGGCTGTCCCCTCCTTTGCTGTCCCTCCCCGGTACCAAACATGGTATCTTTCTCCAGGAACTAATCTCCCCTGACAGGATAGTCTAGGTATGTAAAACAAAGCCTCTAAGAAACACCCTGGCCTGACTTCTTCCAACACAGATCAGTGAGTCCTTTGAGCAGTCTGTGGTACTTTCAATATTATTCTCAGCACCGCAATTAACGTGCATTGATTCTTCTTTGGTCTTCGTCATTCATGTCCAACTTTCACATGTAGATGAGGCCATGGAGAATGCCATGGTTTGGGTCAGGCCCCCCTTAGTCCTCAAAGCCACATCCTTGCCCTTCAATCCTTTCTAGAGGTCTTGTGCAGTAGATTTACCTAATGCAATATGTCTTTCGATCTCTTGACGGCTACTTCCATGTGCATCCATTCATTGTGGATCCAAGCAAGACAAAAATTCCTCACAACTTCAACCTTTTCTGCATGTATCATGATGCTGTTTATTGGGCCACTTGTAAGGGTCTGGGTCATCTTTACACTGAGTTGTAAGCCATACCGAAAACTATGGTCCTTGATCTTCATCAGCAAGTGCTTCAATTCCCCCTCAGTTTCAACAAGCAAGATTGTGTCGTCTGCATATCACAGATTGTTACTAAGCCTTCTTCTAATGCTGATGCCGCATTCTTCTTCACAGAATCCAGCTTCTCTGATGATTTCCTCAGTGTGTAGGTTAAGCAAGTATAGTGAAAGGATACAAGCCTGATGCACACCTTGTTCTTGTTCTGGAACTCCCATTCTTCTCAAGGTTTACCCACCGTTTAGCGTGGGCCCGAGTGGAATGCCTTTGCCTGGTCAGTAACACACAAGTAGTCAGCTTTCCTGTGTCCTCTGCTCTCAACCAAGGTCCATCTGACGTGGGCAATGCTATCCTTTCTGGCACGTTCTCTTCTGAATCCTGCCTGAACTTCTGTAGTCCCCTGTTATTGTACAGGTCTGGGGTTCAGGAATGCCAGGAGGAGGATTTGAAAGACTTGCCTGTGGGTCATCTGGTTGTGAGGGGTAATGGTAAGTTGATACCCCATGGAACGTGTATCAAGTGATACGAGCTAAGGAGAAGCCATAAGCTAGAGAAAGCTACCCATGAAGAGCAGTGCTATTGAGGAGGAAGCAAGCAGGAGGGAAGGAGGGATGGAGGAAGTGTCTGAGGAAGGGAAGCCCATGAGGTGCCACAGATGGGTCACATGCGATGGGCCTGAGAACCGTCCCCTGGAATTGATCGTCAGTCTGTGAGGACCTCCGGGGATTGAGAGAACAGACAGAGGCAGCGGTGGGTAGGAAGGGTGGTCAGGTGATAGGGACAGAGCACAAGGAAGTGTAGACGTCTGCGGATAGCTGATAGGAAAAGAAAGAAGGTAGATGGGAATGGGTCCTGGAGCTGACTTTTCAGTACTTATTTTTAATAGCAGAAACACTTCCCATATGCTCTTATACTCGCCACCATTCTTTTTCAATTAACTCTCAAACCTGGCAGCGGAACCGTCTCCTTTCTGCTCAGTGGTAGACTGCAGCTTCTCTGTAGGCCTGTGCCTTTCCTTCACACACATCCGGCTTCATCCTCTGGAGTTTGCATCTGTCCTTCAGAGACTCAGCAGTTAAACTTGATCCTACGAAATACTAAAGATTTCCAGAGTAATCATGCCTAACACTGAGTAAGTGGTGCCCTGATGGTACAGTGACTAGACATTTGGCTGCGAACCCAAAGTTTGGTGGTTTGAATCCGCCAGTCACTCTGTGGGAGCAAGATATGACTGACAGTCTTGCAAACCCTGTGGGGAAGTTTTTCCTGTGTCCTGTTGAGCCATTATGAGCTGGAATCCACTCTCAGGCCAGGGGACACTAAGAAGGTTTCCATAATACTTTCTTTTTTTTGGTGGTGGGGGGGCATCACTGCCCTCTGGTGGTGGGAGTAGGAGGCCCAGCCTTTGCTCCTGTGAACCCCCTGCTGGAATTGAACCTCCGTCGCAGTGGGCCACAGTCCCGTGCACAGCCATTACGCCACCGGGGCTCAGCCCCAAAATACTTTCTTAAAGGCACCTACATCTCTAACAGTGCATTGACTCCTGGTGGCTCATCTCATCAGGTAATCAGGGAAGCTGCTCATGTCCTTGTTTTAAAAGAAGGAAAAGGCGGGCAAGATGGTTCATTGCCTGCCCAAGGAAAACCTCTTCAGCTCCGTCTCTGGCCATGTCTTCCCCTCCAACTTTGAGCCCCAGCCCCCCTCAGCTCCAGGCAGCCTCCTCGCTCGGTCCAGTTTGTGCTGCAGCTCTTTTTCTGGAACACTTCCAGCCACCACCACCAACACACACACACACACACACACCATCTATTAGGTGTCCACATACCATGTCTTCCTGTCTTTACACAGGTCACACGACATCAGTCCCACTTGACTGCCAGCATCTCCGGGCAAGGGAATGCACCTCTGCCACCAGTGCCTGGCTCAGAGTAGGGCTCAGCTGATGTTAATGAATGGGAAGGCGAAGCGGAAGGCAGGGGTGTAGGTAGCGAAGGCAGTCCTGTCTCTCATGTGAGTGAGAAGGCTAAATCCTGCCTCTCCTGTGGACACACTCGGTAAGGACTGAGGCCAAGGCTCTCTTCTTCAGATGACCTGGACCTTATCAGTAAGCTGCCCTGCGGAAGGCATTGTGAATGGTAAGTTGAGCCAGATCTCCCCCAGGTCCTCAGAAAACCAAGCTAGGAAGTCTTCCTGTTTGTCTCCTCTACCACAGATGAGCTGGCTCTAGGTAGCAGTGGGCCCCTCTCCCATTTTCTGCTTTTAAGTGAGAGCCTCGGCTGGTGCACGTTTGTCAGCAGACCACTTCATTTTGCCTCCCGGTGTCTGTCATGTGATATAAAGGATCAATATGGCCTTGGCTTGGTTCCCTATGTATGTTAACATGAGGAATGAATTCCCCTGGCCAGTGGAGGGCCCTCGGTTGAGTTTAGTTCCTCTCATTGTGTAGTTTCTTGATCAGCTGGCATGCTCCTTGCTGAGTTTTTGGATTTCATGTTCTAGAGTGGGGAACGGTGCCTGCAGCTGGTCATGGTGCCGCCCCATTGATGATGGCGTAAGCAGGCCGGGTGGTCACTAATGGTGGAAAGTCAAAGACTTTCTCCCCGAGACCATGGCTTCGAGTGTGTAGGGAGAATCGGGAGTCTGCATGATGCCTGGGGAGCTGTGTTTTCCATAAAGTGTCTCAACATAAATCATGATGGTGATAGGTTTTTTTTTCCCCAAGAGAAGAATAGGAGTTCAAGTTGGAGCAATCGTAGGTTTCTTATTTGGGGGAATTCAGCTCTTAGCATAACCCAATTCTCCTTCCCCGACTACTCGGTCATTACAGCCTCTTCCTGCTGTGCCAGGGCAGGCATGGGTTGGCAGCAGTGGGCAGAGCATCGCACACATCCATTTGCTTACCTCAGTGGTAGCTTCCACATTGATCGTGTATCAGGGATGCGTGTGATTGCTACAGAGAGGCCCATCTGGCGCTGCTTGCCCAGTTCCCCGTTGGTGGGCAGCCCTTGCCCTTTGCCCTTCCATCCATCCATCATGGACAGGACAGTCCAGGCAGGGTCAGGGGCCCCATCAGCACAGCTCTATGCTGGTGTGAAGCCACCAGCTCGCCCTCCAGAGGCCCTACCCGGATCCACCACTAGGTCCCACACCAAGAAAGCCATCGCGTGATGTCATCCAGACTCAGTCCAGTCCGGCAAACGTACTGGCTAGTCGCGCTCACGTCAGGCAGGGAACTTGATGGCACAGCTGCTGCCTGGTCTCACCGTGGCCATAGTCACCCTGGGAAGAAGGAAGGTGACAGACTGTGGAGCTCTCTTCTTCGAATTGGGGGGGGGGGGGCGGGAAGCAACCCTTGCTCCCATAACACAGGCCAGGTTTTAAATTAGTTCATCTTCCATAACCCCGGATGCCAGTGAGTCAAGAGTATGGTTCAGAGCTGCTTCCACAGAGCCGCTTCCCACCAACAAGGGGCCTGGCTGGTGGTGCCCTGGGTTGCCCAGGGTTGAAACACATGGGTCTAAGGCTACCATCCTCCGGTTTTCTTTTCTGGTCTATGGGTTGGGGGTGGGAATGGCTATGTCCCCTGACAGCATCATGCAATTCTTCTTGGTCAGAGAGGATCCCTGGAACAGCTTGGGTGGTCATGCCTCAGGCTTTTAAAATTATGTCCTGGCTATTCCGGGCTCTCTGAAGATAAATACTTCATTAGCAATCAAGAGCCTGGTTGTCAGCATCTTTCCTGGGCCCCCGGGAGAGCTTTGCCTGCAGAAGCCCAGGGGGCTGGCCCTGGGGAAGAGGGCAGACCCACCCATCATCTTAGGAAGATGCCCAGAATCTGGATTCCAGTCACATTCCTAGCCACCGAGTGCCTGCACCTTTCGCAGACCTCTTTGAGCACTGGACAGGGAGATGTACCCATCAGAACCTCATTTCACTGCTCTCTCTAGAAACTCGCACTCAGTTATATTGCACTGTCATGTGTGCGGAACAACCTCACTTCTTTATGCAATGTGAAAGGATGTCTCTTTTCCTCCAAACGGCAGCCATAATGTTCCTTTCAAAGCTTAGAACTAGACTGCTTGGAACCGTCATTGGAGTCCTCATTTTATTTGGAATAAATGCCGGCATCCGGGCTTGGTATTTGCCTCTCAAATTGAACAAGGGGTCTTGAGACTGTTTTACTTGACCCTCCTGAAGACTCATTAACAGCCTGAAATATGCATATGACACAGACCCTGCACGCTGGAAACTAAGAGGAGTTCGTTTGGGCAAGACGGTCCATTGTCAAATGCCTCCCCATGATGATCAAAGACTGCAGCCTTCCATCAGACAGCTTACATCTCAGCATCGAAACAAACAACCCTCACACCTGCAGAAAATATTCACGTTGTCAAGGATTTGGTTTTGCTTGGGATCCACAATCAACGCCCATGGAAGCAGCTGTCAAGAGCTCAAAGCATCTGTTGCATTGGGTAAGTCTGCTGCACACAATCTCTTTAAACTGTCACTAACTCAAGCCATAGTACTATCAGTGGTCTCCTACGCATAAGAAAAACTGGATAAGGACGACCAAAGAAGAACTGGTGCCTTCGAAATCACAAGAAAGATGTGCTGTATAGTTGGCGAAGAATATTGACTCTCTCTATCATGGGCTACCCGAAGCATTAGCAGATCTATTTTGAATGAAGCTAGAATGCTCCTTAGAAGCAAGGCTGGTGCGAGACTTCATCCTTTGACCTAACGTGGGTCTTCGTATCAGGAAGGACCAGTCTCTGGAGAAAGGCCAGCACGCTGGTTGAAGTAGAAGCCAGCAAAGAAGAGGAAGACTTCTCCATGAAATGGGTTGAGAGTGAGCAACAAGGAGCTCAAACAGCCCTGATTGTGAGGACGATGGGGTCTTCCTGTTGCATGAAGGTTTCTATGCGTCAGAAAGGAAAGGAGAGCCTCAAACAAGAGCACCAACTCCTATCACTTCCTCCGCCTTGCCTGAGGCCTCCTCCCTATTCCTCAGGACTCCAGGCATGCGCCCTCCACAGAGTCGGTATTCGTTTCCTGGGCCACTATGACAAAATATCCTCAACCAGGTGGCTTATGGGAGCCCTGGTGGTGCCATGGTTATAAGCCACCAGCCACTCGGAAGGAGAGAGGGTTTTCTACTCCCGTAAAGGGTTAAAACAATCCCCTCTCCCTACAGAAAAATAAAAACCAAACGCCCTCCCATTGAGTCCGTTCTGATTCATAGCAAACCTGTAGGACAGAGTAGAACTGCCTTGGCGGGTTTCTGAGCATGTAACCGTTTGTGGGAGTAGAAATCAAGTCATGCTATGGCTGGCAGCGACTAACCTCGTGGTTTGCAGCCCATCACATAACTGGGGTGGTTCTAAGCTGTTGTGCAGGGCCACTCTGAGTCGGCATCCTCTCAATGGCAGGAAGTTTGGTTTGGCTTCGGTTGGGTGGCTTAGGGAAACAAATCCATTCTCTCACGGTTCTGAAAGCTCGTAGTCCCAGACGAGGGTGTCAGCAGTGTGATTCCTTCCAAGCACCCAGAGGGAGAATCTCTCTCCTAACTCCTTCTAGCCCCAGAGGCTTCCAAGCTTATAAATGTCCCTTCACATCGCCTCTTTCCTCCGTCTGTCTCTTTCATACAGACATTCAGCTTGATTAGGACTAACCCCACTCTGGTACAGAAGTCTCCGGGTGGTGCAAATGGGTCAGAGGACCTCGGGTGCTCAGGTACCGACCAACAAGTGAATGGTTTGAATCCACCTAGAGGCATCCCAGAAGAAAGAGGCCTGGCAGGGCTTCTGAAAAGTCACTGTCTTAGAAACCCCGTCGAACATAGCTCTGTTCCACGCAGCTGAGGTCCTGATGATGACTGATGCCATCTTCGAAGATCCTCTTTCCCAATGAGGTCAAAGTCATAAATCCAGGGGTTCAGACTTCGACATCTATCTCTGGAGGACACAACTGAAGCTCAAACAGAGCCTCTGCCTGTGCCACGCCCTCTTCCCGGGATGTCCTTTCTCACGCTCATTCACTCCTGCGAGTTCCTGCTTATGAGTCACCCCATCAGGGTGCCCCCACTCAGAACAACCTTGCCATGATGCTCCCATCTCATGGCTGGGAGGTAAACTCCTTGTGGAAGGGGCCCAAAGGCCATGTCCAGCCATGTCCAGTATCCCTTGTGCCCAGCACACAGCCCACAAAGATAAATGTATTCCACACAACAATGTGCAACAGAGTCACAGCTACTGACCTGGGGTTTCAAGAAGAACAACAACCTCACAGCCACCTGATGAGGCAGCTACGATCGCTCATTGTATCACCTGAGAAACTGAGGACAGGTCACGTAGCTTGCCTCCTGTCACACAGCCAGCAGGGTCAGGATATGAACCCTGGCCTCTGAGCCGGACTCAGTGTTCTAATCACTCCCTAGTTCTGCTTTGTCGTGGGTCAGTGAAGGTGTAAGGGGCCTCCTCCATCCAGAGTGAGTCATACCCAGCACACAGGCCCCCCCCCACCCATCCAACTCTGTTGTATAACATCTAAAGGGTGTGCAACTAAAATCGGGATGTGTGTTCTATAGAGATGCTCTGAAGATGCCAGTAAAATATTAATAATAGTAATAACATACCCACATCACTGTACCCTCTAGACTGTGGAATGTTCCTGCATGCCCATTTGTAGAGTCCAAGTTGCTTTCCGTGGACCTGGGTTAATGTATTAGAACAATGAAAACCCATGGCGTCCCTCCCGGAGAATGCTCTGCTCTGGGCCCTGGAGGCCTTGAATCCGGTCTGAGGGCCAGCTGAGGACCAGGGAAAGGGAACATGGTGGTCCAGCTGCAGACCCTAATGGCTGTCTTCTTCCTCCCACTCTGCAGGACATCATTGAGGGGGGCAACCTGCGCATCCCACTCCAGGAGCTGCACCAGATGATCCTGACGCCCATCAAGGCCTACACCTCCCCGAGCACCACCCCAGAGGCCCGTCGCCACGAGCCCCAGGGCCCCCACCAGCCTTCCCTGATGGGCGCCGAGAGCCAGAGCCCTGACTGCAAGGACAGTGCCGGGGGCCCCGGTGTCACGGCCACCACCTCCGCCGGGGCCAGCGGTGGCCTCCCGCCGCACCAGCTGAGCAGCTGTGATGGGGAGCTGGCCGTGGCCCCTCTCCCGGAGGGCGATCTCCCTGGACAGTTCACGCGTGTCATGGGCAAAGGTAAAACCTGAGTCTCGCGTTCTCCTCCCTCCCAAGACGGGCCCGCGGAGCTGCAAGCTCCCGGCGCACTGGGTACGCTAGCTGGCCGGGAAGGTGCTGTCGGCCGTGTTGCACAGAACAGGACCCAGAGAACGTTTAAGCCATCGACTGGACTTTCAACTCCCACGTCACGGCCCCCCCACCCCGAGGCCTGTTGCCTAAGTCTTTTCTCTCTTGAGTCCTGTTAAGGGGCGCATTTGGTCATTGAGCCCACAAGGGAGGAAAGTGGGGCGGACTCTTTTTGTCCTCCTCAGAGTGGCAGAAAGCAAGTGCATAATGGAAAGGGCATCGCTCTCTTTGACCCACAGGCCACAGTCCTACATCACAACCTGGCTGGCAGCCGGCCACGTGCCAGCATCCTCCAGGGCCGGCGTTTACAGGCCCTCGGTGGAGTTAGCCCAGAGGAAGTGCTCCAGAAATAACAGCTGGTGTGTCCGTAGGGAGCCCTGTGCTCCGGGCGCCATTCTCTGTGCTTTACCTGGGCAGCTGGCTCAGTCCTCAACTTAACCCCGTTGTACACTGGATGAGACCAGGGCGCACGGGCGAGGGAACCTCCCTGCACACTCACAGCTGACGACAGGGCTGAGCTTTGAACCAGAGTCTCTCTGCTTTCCCCGTGGGAGACCCTGTGCCTTCCTGTAAGCTGGTGACAGAGCACAGCTGAGCTCCAGGCCACAGCGCTCCTGGGGCCACAGTTCCTGACACCTCCACCCGCCAGCGGCTCCTGCTCACCACTTCTTTTCCACGCCCAAGCCAGACATTGCACGCCGAGTGCCCCCAAAGCTTGCCTGCGCTCTTGCCTGTGGCCCTGTGTGCGCGTATTCCCTGCCCCTAGAATCAGAGCCCCTGCCAGTCCCTACAAAACCTCCCCCTAGGTGACAAAGCAGCCCCCTGACGCAGGGGAAGTATGCGGCTGACTCTGCTCCTGGGAGCCTCTTGGGCAGTGGGTACCCTGCACTTGCATCCAAAGCAGCCTGGCCTATGAAAACACAGACAAGCTGAGCCCCTGAGCTTTATTGTCATGGTGAAAATGCACATGTCCAAAAAGGCCTAAATTCCTGGGGACAAGGTTGATGAGCTGATGCCGAGCTCTCCTTAGAGCAGGCATCCACAAACTACAGCTTTACGGCCCTCGGGCCACATGTGGCCCTCGAGGACATTTATCCTGCCGCCACTGCCTGTCCTGGTTAGCAGCCGACTCATTCCGGGTCCCCAGTGAATTTGTTCACAGTTGTTGTTGTTGTTTAACTATAGTCCGGTCCTCCAACGGTCTGAGGCACAGTGAGCTGGCCCCTGTTTAAAAAGTTTGAGGACCCCTGCCTTAGAGGATGATGGGGGCCAGGAACCTGCTGGTTGTTGGTGGGTTCTTTCTACCACCACCCCTCCCCTCATCACCCTCCACGCCCCACCCCCCCACCAGAGAGGATCCTTGCTGGAGTTGGATGAGACAGACAGACTGCCAGGGCGGGGTAGGGGTGGTGTGTGTGTAAACTACTTGAGTGTGCATCACACACCTTCCTCGTACGATCACAGCTGCCCTGCCACTGCTGCTTTGCGAATTCTAACTACCGCCAAAGAAATTACCGAACAACTCAAATGCAAACTAGACAGAAGATGGAAAGGGGGAGCAGAGCCCCTCCCAGCACTGCCCTCGCCCTCCCTGAGTGGCCAGTCATTTCTAAGCACCTGGCCCCACCTCTCTGTGCGCAGACTGGCCGTCACGTTCCTTCGTGCAGCGTGGGTGGGCGGGCGGGTGGCTTTTCTGGCTGCCTGTGCTTCCTCCCACGTTGTATGCTCTCCCCATTCCTGCCCTTCCAAGGCAGCAGACACTCCCCTGTGGGCATAAACCAGAGCTTCCGTGACAGGGGCCCCAGGGGATGGACGTGGAGGGGGCCTGGTGAAAGCTTGCTGTGCACAGAGAACTGTGGCTATGGTGCCGAGGGATCCCAAGACCCGTGGGTGACGGGGAAGCAAGCAATCACACGGGACGCCCAGGTGTCAAGCTCGATCCACTGGAGCACAAGTCGCTTCCCTCTCTGACGGACTGCTCCCCCATAGTAGACGAACCCCCACCCCAAAGTCAAGCGTGTCACGGCCTGTGTGCTTAGCGCAAGGGGCCTGGTGGCACAGGGGTTAAGCACCCTGCTGTCCACCCACAAGGGAAGCTGTGTAGGTGCCCTAGTCACACTGCCTCAGTCTGCTCCCATCCAGACGGCAACCAGACAAGGCCACGGCTGCTGCTGGTCTCAGTCCACTAGGGTCCCTGTGAGTCAGAGCGGATGTACATCAGTGCTTGAGGAGAGCAGACAGGCGGACAGATGCTCATAGGGCAGTGACAAACCCAGTCCTGCTCTGGGTCCGTGAGCACTTTCTCAAGAGGAGATGAGCGTGTGCATGTAAGTGTGCAGAACATGTCGAGAAAATCGCCTCTTCCCCACCCCCCCAGCTCAAGGCTATCTTCCTGATTGTGCGCACACCCGCACACCCCACATCGCAGGCGAGGGGCCCGCCGAGTCCCTGCAGACACCAGCAGAGTGGCGCGGCACCCACCCAGCCGGCCGGAGGCTTGTACATAGACTGACCGAGGCTGCTCTCTGACAGGGCTGAGAAGCCCTGGAGCCCCTTCTCCACAGGAGGGCCTTTCAGAGACACCGACTGCGCCCCCTCTGACCAGCTGGATAAGGAATCAGTCTGACTGGGATTCACTGAAGGGGCTTCTCGAGCCCAGGGGTCCAGAGGTGACCAAGCCTGAGACTTCCTGGGAAGCGCAGCCTCCGGGCCTTTTGAATGAGTGGTCTATGAACCCACAGGCAAGCGCACCTCGCGCCAAACACGGGGCCTGGAAAGGAAATCAGAGGCAGATTTCAGAGGCTGGGGTGGGCATCCCTCTGCCCCAAATGCATCTTGCTGATGGACTGATTTTCGATTCACAGTGTGCACCCAGCTCTTGGTCTCCAGACCGGATGAGGACAATATCAGTTCCTACTTACAGCTCATAGACAAGTGCCTGATTCACGAGGTGAGTGGACACCGGTTTTGCCAAGACTGATTTTTTGTTTTGGGAGGGGGGGTTGGTTTTGGGGTGTTTTTTTTTTCCATCGCTTAGAGATGACCCTCTCCGAGCTTCTGTGACGTGGTCACTTTGGTCTCCATTCACTTGTTTTCACGGAGCCGATGGTCATAAATTACAGCTCAGGCAGAGCCGGGCCATGGCAGTCTCCACCCCAGACACCCCAGCCGTGTGTGTGTGTGTGTGTGTGTGTGTGTGTGTGTTCTACGAGCTCGCGGATCTGCTAAACTGAGAATTCTGGTGTGGAGCAGATGCTAGAGAGGCATTTCGAACTCTGCAAGAGTTCCTGAGTGCTCCAGCCTGGGATGCTTAGCACAGACCCCTGCCATCTACCTCCTTCACGTTAAGAATTCTGTGCTAAAGCATTCTGTCTTTTAAATCGGGAAACTGGCAAGAAAGAGGGAACAAAAGACTAAGGGTATTTGTGCACATGAGCATATGTGGTTTGACTGCTTTTGATACTGGGGTTCTTTTTATCCAATATATACAACAAAACATTCACCATTTCTTACACATGTACTTCCTTGACACTAATTGTGTTCATCATGCCTTGTCACCATCATCACTGTCAGTTTCCCGAAGCAGCGACTCCCCTTTCACTCCCTCCCTCAAACCACCCTTCCCACCCCCACACCTCACTCTCCTCAGCCCATCCCCCCACC